>VZTI01001656.1:0-13444 GCA_013397865.1 Struthidea cinerea | reverse complement strand
CCCCCCATGCCACACACCAGCCCAGCCTCACCTGCTTTGGCCAGCATCAGGTTGGCCTCCTGGCTCATGAGGTAGGTGACCCTGCTGTTGATGGCATCGATGGCCTCCTGCATGGCCTTCACCCTCATGCGCAGGGCGCTGTTCTCCTTCTCCAGCATGGCGTTCTCACGGAACAGGTCGCTGTAGCCCTCCGCACCGTCCTCCCCGATCACCCGCTTGCCCTGTGGGGACAGGAGGGAAGGCCCTGAGTGCAGGGCGAGCTGGGGCACGGACACCCACCACTGCATCCCTGGGGCAAGCCCAGACACGAAAGCAGGGACAAACCTAGGGACAGGAAAGTCTGAGCTGAGCAGGCAGAGGGTGAGAGATGCTTCAGGGTTTCTCCCTGCCTTACCACCCCCAAAACGTGGCCAAGGTCCTGCCTTGACAGGCAGGAGCTGGGACCCTGTTTCTTAAGCCTCCTGACTCCTCCTAGCAGTGACCCCTATGCAGAGGGGCAGGGGATGGGAGGCGGGAGGGTCTGTCCCACTAACCCTGCCCCAATTCAAACACAAGGAGGGGGCTTTCTGCATCTGTCTCTGCCTCCTCACCAGGGTCGCTCCATCAGCTGGGTTTGCCTTTGGTGGAGTTAATTTTCCTCACAGCAGCTTTGTGTGGTGCTGTGTTTGGGATCTGTGCTGAAAACAGCACTGATCCCACGGGGATGATTTAGCTCCTGCTGAGCAGGGCTTGCACAGCTCCAAGGGCTGCTCTGCCCCTCACCCTGACCCGCCAGCATTGGGCCAGGGGTGCATAAGGAGCTGTGGGGACACATCCAGGACAGCTGTCCCCCACTCACCACAGGGATATCCCAAACCACGGGATGTCATGCTCAGCATATAAAGCTGGGGGTAGGAACAAGAAATAGGGGATGCCTGCAGTGTTATCCTGAGTCACTGTTACGCTTGGGAGAGCCCTGCTGGGCTGGTGATGGCTGAACACCTCCCTGGGGATGGCTGAAGACCTCCCTGTGATGGGACATGGGGAACGAGTTCCTCGGCTTGCTTCACTTCTCAAGCTGTATCTAAACCAACGAGTTTTCTCACTGCTCCTCCTCCAATTCTCTCCCCCATCCCACTGGGGGGCAGTGAACAACCGGCTGCGTGGGGCTCCCGTGCTGGCCAGGGCCACAGCAGGACACGGGGCCACTCACTGCCTTGTACTCCATCAGCTCCATCTGCAGCCGGGCGATCTCAGCCCGCAGGGCGCTGATCTGCTGGCTCGTCTTGTCCTGGTTCACCACCACTTTGTTCTTGATGTTGCGGGCCCGGTTCGCGTACTTGAGCGTGTTCAGGGTCTCCATGAAATCCCGGTCAGAGGGGCTCACGCAGGCGATCATGATGGTTTGGCTTGGGGGTGCAAGGGCAGGGTGAAAGAACGTCCCCGCGCCGTTCGGCAGCCCAGCAGGTGGGAACACGGGACCCAGCACAGACCACATGCCCCCAGACACCCATCCTGCATGGAAGCCCATCCTGGGCCCTTCTGCGTTTTAAAACAAGGTGTGAACTGGGTTCATCCCTCCCAGAGCCAGAGCACCCACAGGACCCCTCAAGCACATCACACAGCACTGAGCAAAGGCAGCCCTCCCTCAGTGCCTCCCTCTCTGCAGGAGAGGCAGGGAATTCAATCCCGTGCTGGGCACCACCACTTGCCAAGTCCCAGATCTGTGAGGACTCAGGAGGGTTTTGCACCAGCTGATTCTGCCAAAGCTGCTCATTGCGCCTGAGGCTGATGAGGAGCCACGGTCTTTACATCTGCAAAGTCATGCTGTGCCTGGAAGAAGGCATCCCTTCCCCACCAGGCAGCCCCCGGAGTCCTGAGACAGCTCCTGCATAGCTCCAGAGCCCCTCAGCCCCATCTGCAGGCCCAGCAGCCCTCACCCCAAGCTCAGCCCCCACCCGGGACCCCCTTACCTGTTGCCCCCGAGGGAGTCCTGCAGCAGGCGGGTGAGCTTGGAGTCGCGGTAGGGCACGTGCACGACCTTCTTGGTCTGGTCTCCGAGGGCACTGATGACGTTCCCCAAGGCCAGCTACCAACACAGAGGGAAGCCCCCCCAGATTCAGCCCTGGCCGAGGATACAGCTGCCAGGTAGCCAGCACGTCGGGCCTGGGGCACGCACTGCAGCACAGGTTCGGGTTGCACAAGGGGCAGGCACGGGCCTTCCCTTAGCCTGGGCTGTGCCTCTCTCCCATGCTGCACCGAGAAGCAGCATCAAGCCCCAGGGCGGGTTTTGTAGCTCTGATTAGCAGATCTCACCCTTTTGGGACCTGCAGCACTGCCCAGCTGCCCCCCTCCCCACAGCACACGTCTCCTTTGGCAGCAGAGCTGTGCTCTCACCACCGGCACTGTGCGTGTTCCTGCCATCAGGCACGGGCAGCACCAACCCCAGCCGAGACAGCAGCACCCCAACAGCCCAGGGTAGCCCCGAGCAAGACCCAGAAGTGTCACAGGCTTCCCCTGGCAGGCCTTGCCTCGCCACTGACCCTGCCCAGCGCAGCCCGGTGCCGTACCAGCCCGCAGTTGATGGAGATCCCTTCCTTTGCCCTCTCGCCAGTGGCACCCGTCCGCTTCAGCCTCTCCGAGCCAGCCAGGTCCACGAAGTGAAACTTGGCTGTCAAGGTCTCGTACTCAGCAGCGGGTTGGGATCCATCCAGAAGGCTGCTCACCTCCCCATTCACCTGCAGCCAGGGACACACGAGGGGTCACCACCCCAGACTGGAGCAGGCAGAAGCTCCCTTGGCTTCACTCAGATGTCAGCGACAGTCTGAGCGTTCCCCCTCCGTATCCAGCCCCTCAGAGATGGGGACAGGATCCCAAGAGCAGCTTGCTCTGAGCCACCCTCAGCTCCCATTAAATCCTAATGCTGGCCATGACTGGAAAGAAGACAGAAAAATCCCTGCTTCTCTTTGCCAGACTTCAAGCCCTCCCCCTTTCCCAAGGGAACTTCATGCATCACCTGGGTATGGAACCCAGGAACAGCCTGGCCATGAGGCAGGACCACATCTCACCAGCTCTGGGCGGGCACACACTCTTGTCTGGCACAGGTGAATGGTGAAGATGGCGTGGGACCGGGAGCTCTGCACGTTCATCTGGGTGCTGGCGGTGGTGCGGGAAAGAGCTCCTTGTTTCAGGCACTGGATCAGCTACAACAACACCAGCCAGGGAAGGAAACCTTAAAGCACCCTTCTGGGGAGTCAGGACAGACCCTGTGCAGCTCAGTGGGCACTCTGACCTTTTCCAGAACACCCCCAGCACTGCACTGTCCCATCCTGGGAGAGATCTCCCCCCACCAAGCTGTCCCCATGTAGCACATCCCTGGCCAGTGGCACCCAGCTGCCACCCCTGCTCCGTGCCTGCCCCCCCTGCACCCACCTCGTCCTGTGAGCTGATGAGGCGTGACGTGACCCCCGTGGTGTAGATGCTCCCACTGGCATCCTCGTGGATTTTGATGTTGGATTTGCGGTGCCGTGCCTCAGGGTCGCGGGTGCTGTCGAACAGGTCCAGGATCTCCTCGTTGTAGAGCTGAGCGGGGCAGCAGTGGGCGTGGGGTGAGCAGAGGAAGCACGAGGCTGCTCAAGCCTGGCACTGGCAGGAGCTGCCCTCTGGCACCCTGCTGCCACTCCCCCCACAGCCGGGGATGCTCCTGCGCTCGCAGGCGTCTGCAAGGCCGGGCAGGGAGCTGGGGCGTGTGCAGGTGTAGGAGAGGAGGCACAAGCACGTGCATGCAGAGAGGAGATGATGCACAGAGCCGTGGAATCCTTCAGACTGGAAAAGCCCTCTAAGATCACCAAGTCCAACCATTTACCCCAGCACTGCCATGTTGATCGCTAACCCCTGTCCCCAGGTGCCACAGCCACACATCTTTTGAACATTTCCAGGGGTGGTGACTACAGCACTGCCCTGGGCACCCTGTGCCAATGCCAGACCACCAGTTCAGGGAAGAAATTTTTCCTAATATCCAATCTAAACCTCAACTGGCACAACTTGAGGCCGTTTCCTCTTACCCTGTTCCTGTTCCTTGGGAGCAGAGCTCGACTCCCACCCGGCCCCACCCTCCTGTCAGGGAGCTCTAGAGAGGGAGAAGGTCCCCCTGAGCCTCCTCTCCTCGAGGCTGAGCCCCCCAGTTCCCTTAGCCACTCCTCACCAGACTGGGGCTCCAGAACTCACCATGCAAAGCTCTGAGCTGCAGTCTGGGTTGGTTTCCACTGCCCAACCCTGTCCAGTCCCTGGCCTACACAAGCAACTCCACTGAGCAGACACCCAGGAGCTACACATCCCCCTGACCTTCCTGGCTCGCCTAGCCACAAGAGCCAGTGAAACCCCACTCTCATCACAGCTCCTTGAAGTCATCTGTCAGGTGGAAAGGGGATAAGGGGGACCAGGGAGTTCTGAACAAGCAGGAACACCCTGCTGCCCCAGAGCTGACTGCATCCGTATCTTAGCTCTGCAGCATCCTCTCTCAGCCTGGGGTGGAGGGATACCCCTGCCCATCTGTCCCCCCGCTATCACCATTCAGTGTCACCCTCTTGCACCCCCATCCCAGTGCAGAGTGCTGGGTCACCCGAGGACTGCAGGTGCCTGGCCAGCAGAACGGATCAGGCTAATCCGTCCCTGGCTGCCCCAGGTGCCACCAGGCTCCTCGAAGGTTTAAACCTCCCAAAGCCTGCTGCCAGGAGCACAGTCACAGGACAGGGATCAGCCAGAACAAGTCCAGTGCCCCTGCCAGGACAGGAGGGTTGGTGACCAGTGCTTGATGTGGCCATACGCTGCTTTATCCACGCAGGACTTCAGGACAGGCAGGAAATTGTCCCCATTTCCATCCCAGCACACAGAATCCCTAAAGAGAAGCCCCACGAGCTGAGCACAATTGGGAAGGCAACCAGGAGCTTGGCCAGGCCAAGCAATGCGAATGGGAGGACACAACAGCACCACAGGAGCTAACAAGGGCTCTGCAGATGGAGACATAAGTGGGAAGGATTTCCCCAGCAAGGAGGTGACTTTGGGCCCTCTCCAAGCCATCAGCATCTGAAGACACCCGGATGTGATGGCCAACAAAGCCACCTGGAGGCAAGATCACAGCACAGGGTCTGTAGATGCTGAAAAGCTTTAGCAGAGGGGTTTTCCAGTTTTCTGCAGCGTTCTGTGAGAGCTCTGTGGTTCTCATGAAAGCCGTGATAAACACTGCTACGGGTTCTTTGTAAACTGGGTCTATCTGTGCACCTGGGATCTGTTTTTCAGAGTTGTTATGGTACACAGTGAAATAATATTTTGAAGTAGGTGTTGTGAGCTTTGGCCAGTGGGACAGGGTGGCTGGTCCAAGATCCAATGACCTCCTGTCATCTTTGGGAACCAAGCTATATAAACCCAATTATAATTAATTAAATAACTACTTTCTTCCTGAACTTGGATGGTGCCGTTTCTCGCCGGTACGTTACAGCGACACGGGGCCCCTCCCTGCCCATCTCCTCTGGGCGCATCCCAGGGCGCAACCTCAACCAGATGAAGCTTGCTTGGGAGCTCAGCTTTGCTCAACACCACCCTGTGCTTTCTCACTGGGGCCCTCAACCAGCTCCCCCCTGCATCTCTGTGCTCTTTCAGGCCAAGAGCAACCCCCGGGAAAAACGCTGCCAACACACGAGGTCCATGGGCTCCCCGGGACAAACCTCTCCAGGGAATGAAGCGGTTAACAGAAGAGGCTTTTGGACAGGAGAAGCCAGGACAGAGGCAGGAGAGGATGCATTCTCAAGGTCAGAGATGCAACAACGGACATGGAAAATAGCACAGTCCTTCCTCAACCTGCCCAACTTTCTCCTCTTCCTGTTTCACTGGGAACTCTAGCCCAAGGCAGCAGGTATCCGGCTATCCTTGACCTCAAACAGGGGTGAGACAGCCCAGAGCCCCTGGATCGCCAGGGGACTAAGCCATAGGACCCTTCCCCATGGTGGGAGCTCCCTCCACCCAGTTTGTAGCCATCATGAGGCCAACAACACCGAGGTGCTTCGAGTCTCCACTGCAGCAGCACACATCCCCCGTCCCATGCCTGTCGTGGGGCCCAGCTCTGTCGGGAAGCAGTCAGGGCACGGAGATCTCGAGGAGCGCAAGGCATGGGAGGGGAGCAAGGACAGGGCAGGGCCCTGGTGCCCCCCAGACCTCCCACCACCCACCTCCAGGAACTGGGCGCTGACTTTGAACTCGGGTGCTGCCACGCCCTGGCTCTGGGCCGCTCGTTTGCGCTCCTCGATGCCGCTGAAGAGGTGGCTGATGGCCCGCGGGATGATGCCCTGCTCCTCCTCGGAGATGCTCATGTCGAAGCCGGTGCCCATGGTGTACGTCTTCCCTGCGCCCGTCTGTGCAGGGACAGAGAGGGGGGAGCTGGCTGGGCCCTCCCAGGCTCAGCTCTCCCCAGTGCACCCCACATTCTCCCCCGCTACTGTAGGCTCCCCCAACGCCCTTGCGGAGCCACTGTGACCCCCAGCAACACATCAGCTCCCACATTCCCATCCCAGCCCTGCCACCCCCTCTTCCCACACAAGGCCACCCCTGCCCCCAGCTCTCACCCAACCAGGGGCAGCTCTGTTCTCTCCATACCCGGGATCTCATACACCCTCCCCCTTCCTCAACCTCTGCAGGTGCCCTCCCAGTATCCCCAGTGCTGCTGGAGAGCCCAACACTGGGGGCAGAGCCCTCAGAGCGGGCAGGGCCTGTACCTGCCCGTAGGCCAGCACAGTGGCATTGTAGCCCTCGAAGCAGCCCTCGATGAGCTTCCCCATACACGTCGTGTAGATCCGCTCCTGCCACGTGTCCAGGTCAAAGACAAAGTCATAGGTGAAGGCCTTGTCCTTCCCCAGCAGCACCTGGGGCTCGCCAGGTGTCACCGAGGTACAGATGTGACACCCCTCTATCTTCTCTTTGGGCAGCTGTGGACGGATCCTATGGGAAGAGAAGCAGGCTGAGGGCAGCCCAGTCTTGGGGGACAGCAGTCTGGTCCTGAGGATGCGAGCACAGCCCATGCTGGGTGCCGTGCCCTGGAGTGTGTCTAGTCCAGCACAACCAGAAGGAAAAGACTGCTCCCCACTGCTCTGCACTGGCACAGCCTCACCTTGAGTGCTGTGTGCAGTTTTGGGCACTGCAGTGTAAGGACATAAAGAGTGTCCAAAGGAGGGGCAGGAGAATGGTGAAGGGCCTTGAGGAACCACATGAGAAGCAGCTGAGGTCACTTGGCTTGTTCAGACTGCATAAAAGCACCGTGAGGTCAGAGCTTATCGAGCTCTGCAGCTTCCCCACACGGAGCAGCTCTGATCTCTGCTCTCTGTGACAGTGACAGGACTCAGTGTAACAGCTGGAGCTGTGCCAGGGGAGGGTTGGGTTGAATATTAGAAAAAGGTTCTTCCCCCAGAGGGTGCTGGGCACTGCCCAGGCTCCCCAGGGAATGGGCACGGCCCCGAGGCTGCCAGAGCTCCAGGAGCGTTTGGACAAGGCTCTCAGGCACAGGGTGGGATTGTTGGGGTGTCTGTGCAGGACCAGGAGTAGGAGTCAGTGAACCTTGTGGGTCCCTTCCAGCTCAGGACGTTCTCCAGTCCCTGCTGGAAACGGGGCTCATGCAGGCAGGGCACGGGCAGCACCTCCGCCTGTAGCACGGAGCACACGGGGCAGGGGAAGCCTCAGCTCCTGCAGCCAGCCATAACCTGACCTGTCTGTAGCTGAGATCAGAGGGTGACACATCCCAGAAACACCAGCAGCCACCTCCACTTCCGAGGTGACAGGCAGGGCTGGGCACAGAGCCGGTGGCAACACACAGCTTGCACCCAAAACTGCCCCTGGACCACCAGCCCGGGCCAGGCAGCCCCCACGCCTGCACTGGCTCATGCACCCCGATGCCCCCGGCAGGGCTGGGCACAGACAGGGGCCATGGCATCGCAGCGGGGCTGGACACACACACACACAGGGGCCGTGGCATCGCAGCAGGGCTGGGCACACACACAGGGGCTGTGGAATTGAAGCAGGGCTGGGCACACACACACACACGAGGGCCGTGGCATCGCAGCAGGGCTGGGCACACACACACACAAGGGCCATGGCATCGCAGCGGGGCTGGGCATACACACGAGGGCTGGGCACAGACATGAGGGCTGGGCANGGGCCATGGCATCGCAGCAGCCCTGTCAGGGACCGGGGCACCGTCAGGCAGCCAGGCCACAGCAGAGCCCCACTCGCTGCCGACGCAGACACATCAAACCGCAGCTACAAAGGCTTGAAATGCAAAATGCAAGAACATGACAAGACAGTCCCCAGCATCGGAACCAAACCCCCGCCCGGCCCAACAGCTGTCCCCAGCCGTGGAGTCGATGATGGGACCGCGACAGGCGAGGCTGCGCTGGCTCCTGGCTTGGGCAGAGAGCGTGACCCACCCATCGCATCCCACCCACGGCACTCAGCTCCCGCCCGAGAACGGGAGCGGAGCAGCTGGACCGGCACGGACTCTGCTCCTCTTCAGGGCTGCCGGTGGATGCACCGGCTGCAGGAAGCTGGGGGCTCCCGGGAGACTCATGGAGAAAGGAGTTTGGAGCCAAGCGCCATGCAAATAGCTCTCATTAGTGCTAATGACTGCACAGCTCCCGTCCCCGGGTGCTCCATAAACACAGCTATTAATTCCTTCAAACCACATCCCTGGCAAGCCACATCGAGACCTAAACAGCCGCTGTGTGGATTGGGACTCAGAATCATGGAATCTCCTGAGCTGGAAGGGACCCACCAGGACCATCCAGTCCAATCCCTGGCCTGCACAGACACCCCAAATCCCACCCTGGGCATCCTTGGCAGTGCTGTCCAAACGCTCCTGGAGCTCTGGCAGCCTCGGGGCCGTGCCTGTTCATTCCCTGGGGAGCCTGGGCAGTGCCCAGCACCCTCTGGGGAAAGAACCTTTCCCTGATACCCAACCTAACCCTCCCTGGCACATCTCCACGCCTGAGTCACCACTCCTCACCCACCCAGCCAGCGGCACACAAAGCCCAGGAGGGCCAAACCCCTGGGCAGTGTTTGGGGACACAGGGTGTCCCTGGCAGGGCAGGGAGAGCACGGGCACCCCCTCACCCCCTCGCCCCGCGCAGCAGACGCATGGGAACAGCTCCGTGCCTCTGCGGATATATTTAGCTCAGCAGCCACAATAAAAAGCAGCTTCTGATGTGCTCAGTCCCAGACTCGTTCCTGTCGCCTTCCCAGGGTTCCACCCTCCTCCAGAAAAATTATCCCTGACTTTAATTACTTTTGGAACAGGATGATGTGCTTCCCCCATCCCCACCCTAGACATGCACAGCAACTGCGGCCCCGGGGAATGGGCAGAGGATCCAACTGGAGCCATGTTTGGGAATTTTTTTTCCTCTCAGGAAAAAAGAGAGCAGGTTTTCAGCAAAACGTTTCTTTGTCTCTCCACCCGCCCTCCATTCCCCCCAGGGGATTAAATACCTGCAAGGGGGGTTTGCAACAGCATGAGCAGCAGCGCTGGAGGGGTGTGCGCCCAGGAATTTTCCACAGGGCATTTAGGAACCCACTTCGAGCCTGGCCATGCTGGGCTGTTCCAGTGCCCAAACACCAACACCGACACCTGCCCCACTCCCATTCCCCAAACCTCGCTGCCCAGCCAGCTCCAAGCACCCAAGAGACCCATCCCTGACCCTGGCTCTCCCAGCCAGGGGACCTGTGGGGCTGGAGAGGACCCACGTGCCAGTCCTCAGTGTGCTCCCCCATGCCGTGCTGTCCCATCTCCCCCGCACGAGAGAGGCACAGGAGATGCAGGAATCCCCCGGGAAGGTCTTGCTCTTCAGGCAATTGCCCGAGCATCACCCAGGGATGTCCCTGGGAGCTGCTGCCAGCTGGTGGACAAACACTACAGACTCAGCTACGCGAGTGAGATGAGAGGAGCAAGAGGGCAAGGACAGGCACCAGCTGCCAAAACCCGTGTGTGAAAGCACAGAGACATCACAAAGCATCATGGGGCTCTTACGTGGCCACCAGGAGACATCTCAGAGGGTTTCTCTAGGCCAGTGCAGCTGCTCCTCCTGCTCCCCAGTGTGCAACTGCCCCAGCTCTCCTGCACCAGTGTCGCACCCCTGCCCTCTCGGGAGGCCCACCAGGCTGGGCACTGGGCAACATGAGACCCCGGCCGGGTTAGGGAGGTGTTCACATGTAGTTCCAAGTCATGCCCAGGCACCACGACACCTCCTCCAGACACGGAATCCTGGAACTGTTCAGGTTGAAAATACCCTCTAAGATCACCAAGTCCAACCATGCCCCCAGCTCTGCCATCCTCACCACTAACCCGTGTCCCCAGGTGCCACACCCACACATCTTTTGAACACTCCCAGGGATGGCGACTCCACCACTGCCCTGGGCAGCTGTGCCAGGGCCTGACCACCCTTTCAGCGAAGAATTTTTTCCTAATATCCAACCTAAACCTCCCCAGGAAAACTTGAGGCCATTTCCTCTTGTCCTGTCACTTTTTATGTGGGAGCAGAGCTCAACCTGGCTCCATGCTCCTGTCAGGGAGTTATAGAGAGCAAGAAGGTCCCCTCTGAGCCTCCATTTCTCCAGGCTGAGCCCCCCCAGTTCCCTCAGTCCCTCCTGGTGCTCCAGACCCTTCTCCAGCCCCGTTCCCTTCTCTGGACATGTCCCTCCTCCAGCCCCTCAATGTCTTTCTTGTGAGGGTTCCAAGACCCTCAGGATTGGAGGTGCCTCAGCAGTGCCCAGCTCAGAGGGATGAGCACTGCCCTGGTCCTATGGCTGGTACGAGCCAGGTCACCTTCTTGGCCACCTGGGCACACCTGGGCTCATGTTCAGCCACCACTGACCAGCACCCCCCAGGTCCTTTCCAGCCAGCAGCTTTCCAGCCAAACATGACAATCACCTGCGGAGCCAGCCCAGGCTCTCTCCTTGGCCCTGTTCTCAAGCCCTGCTGGTAACACTGTGGGAGGTTGCAGCGCTTGCCATCTTCTGCCTGAGTTTCCCACGTTCTCCCACAGATGAGCAACTTTGGTGGCCATAAAGTCACCATCTGAGTGTGTTCCGGCACTCCTTGTCCCTGCCACTACCAAAGCAGATCCTGGCCACATCCTGTCTGTTTATAGGTCCAGAAGAACTGGGCGTGAAGCTGTCAGGGTCAAACCTGTGAGTGATGGAGATGCTCCCTCACCTGCCAGCCAACCTGCTCCGCACCTGGTCACGAGCCAGCAGCCCTGAGGACAGCTTGTGCCAACCAGTGGGACCCATAGCAGAGCCAAACACATTGGGGTGCCCTGGCCTACAGGACTGGGACACCCACCAAGAGCCTTGCTGCCCTCCTGAGGGTCCATGGCACAGGCTCCTGTGGTTATGTGACACTTGGGAACCTCCCTGCTAAGTGCAGCCAAAATTAACCAGCAGTTCACCAGTGGGGTGCTGCCTTCCACCCTCCAGCTTGGCAGGAGTGACCCAAGCCCCAGCTCTCCCAGCCAGTCCGTGCCCAGCCAGCCCCACTGGCACTGGTGACCACTGCTGTCCAAAGCGGGCGTGGGGAGGACGCAGCCCGTCCTGAGGCCAGCAGGGTGCTCAGGGCCCATCTCCCTCCCACCCACACGAACACACCGGCCTCAGCACAGGCAGCAGCCCAGGAAGGAGAGAGCCAGCAGGACCTCAGCCACACCAACCAGCACCCCCTCAGCTCCCCACAAAGGGACGGCGACAAGGAATGGAGAGCTAGGAATGTTCTGCACGCTCCCAGCCAGATGCTCCTGCCAGGAAAACCTTCCCAGGCACCCCGTACCCCAGGCAGGAGGTGGACGGATGAGCACACAGAGGAGCAGGTGGGGGTGCAGAACATCCCTCCCCAGCCAGCAGCTCCCGCTGGGCGTCACAGCAGGAGCCTGATCCAGCATCAGCACCCAGAGCCAGCAGCACGAGCTGCGCCGTGCGTGCCAGGAGCGCCGCAGCCGCGCAGGGACACACACAAAGAGGACCTCGGCTGGAGCGTCTCCACTGCTCCCCTTCCCATCCCTGCCAGGCTGGCAGGCTCTGAAAGCGCTGTCTCCATGGCTGAGCTGCCGGGGAGACCGAGCATCTGGGAAGAGGGCGGGGAGCGGGTCCTGCACCCCGAGGGGCAGGAGCTGGGGGGCAGGAGCTTCGGCAGGCACAAAGGGTGAGCTGTTCTGCACCACTGCCCTATGCCAGGCCTGGGGGAGTGGAGGAGGGGCTGGGAGCCAAGTGCCAGGTGGGCACTGTGGGGCAGCTCCACAGGCAGGGTCAGCCTGGGGTCCCTGATCGCAGCAGGCACAGCCTCCCGGGGAGGGAGCTGCCCACCCCAGCATCTCAGGCCCTACAAGAGGCCAGGGGATGGGGTTGACCACACTGGGCACAGCCAGCGTCCCCCCTGCAGGGCTGCACACACCACCAGCCTCCTGCATTCCGAAGGGAGGCTGTCTCCCTGCACGGGAGAGCACAGTGTGGCTGATGGGGTTCATGTCCTCCTCACCCAACTGCCTCAGCTTCCTGCCTCCCAGCCCACCACCATGGCAGCCCCACGGGGCTCGGAGCATCCTTGGCCCCCAGCACTTTGCCAAAGCCATGGCAGCAGCCTCCCACAGCCCTCCAGCACAGAGCCAGAGCCACCAGCCCCACCCCACCAAACTGCCTGTGGGCACATGCCAGGCCACGCCATCCTGCTGGGACACAGCTGCCCTGGCACAGGGGCAGGGGGACCCAGACCCATCACCCAGGATCACCCCCGTCACACAGGGGCTGTTCCACCTCCCAGGGAGCCTGAGCACACACTCCCTCCAACATTTCCCAGCGCTGTCAGGGGGCTGGAGGGCAGCTGCTCACAGACTGGGGGGGGGCACAAAGAGTTCCTGTCCCTCCGAGACCTCTCTGCAAGCCGCCTGCAGACCCTACAAAGAGCTGTTCCTCTTCCCTCCCAAGGAGGCTGCCCAGCCAGGAAGGGCTGGTTGTCCAGGGAGCAGAGCCAGAGAGCTGGAGAGTGATGGCTGGAAGAGCTCCATGGGATTTTCCCTCTCTGTGCCAGGCCCCAGACACTCATAGCCATGACCTCTTGTCCACTCTGCCTGCAGAGGGGCAAGGCTGCCCACTGCAACGCTGGTGAAGCACTGCCCCTCACCCAGCCCCGGGCATCAGCCACCGCGGGCCGGCAGAGCTGGCAGCCCCCCCCAGGGCACAGCCCTGCCCCCGGAGCCTGTCAGGACAGGTGGGCTGGGCAAGCCCAGACAGCACCTGGCTCTTCTCCCCACACTGCCTGCACGCGTTCTGCTCCCACCTCTGTTCCCACCCCACCTGTGTTCACCCCACTCCCCACATCACCTGCATTCACCCCACGGCCCCTCCCCATATGGCCTTGCATTCACCCCGCTCCCACCCCCACACC
>VZTI01001654.1:956559-1110422 GCA_013397865.1 Struthidea cinerea | reverse complement strand
ATATACAGGAGAAAAATGTGTGAGGAGAGGAAGGAAAAAGAATTTCAGACACCAGGCTTTGGGAGGTGCGTTTCTACTTTTAATTTACTTAGTGGAACAAGATTAGTTTCTCTAATGTGTCTTGAGAAGGCCATGGCAGCCGTATTTTGAGGACACTCAGATTTTCACTGCTGGTATTTTCAGCTCTTGCTGGGGAGGCTAGAAGCAGAATTTGATGATGTAATAGTGAAGGCAAAGCTCTGTCAAAATACAGCTCAGTGGATTCCTTTCTTTCTGTTCATTAATGACCAAAATGGCTCCAATGTATTTTTCCCAATTCTGATTGTAGATGTTTACTCCTCAAGAGAGCTCAGTGACTTTTTATACTGGCGAGGCAATGTCTGCAGGCAGGGACACTCACCTAGCCTTTGTTAAATCCAACTGATGCCAGTGGAAGAGTTAGTCAAGGTCTCGGGCACGCAGCCTTTTAATCAGGTCTGAAACACAGGAGGCCACCTTCAAAGGGTGGCTTATACTGAGCTAAGAAGACCTGTTCTGAGTTTAATTAGATATGTGTCAGCCAGAACATCTCTAGAAGAAAATGTATTTAGTACTCATGACATACAAAAATATTAATGAGCAGGATAGGAAGAAGTGGTGAGGTATTGTCTCCAATAGGAAAAAGAGAGTTCATTCTCTGTGGAATGGGAAAATGGGAGAGGAGATGGAGCAGAGGAAGAATATAATCTCATATATTAAAAGAAACATATATTGAATTTGCAGGTTTGGTATCAATAGTCTTGGGCTTTCCTTTGTACATGTGAGATGTGGCTTTGGTGCTGCTAGTGAAAAATTAATTATGTTGAAGATCTGAGAATGTCGTAAGCCTTTGCTCTTTCTGTGCGTACGAGTAACTGGGGCAACAGGTCGTGTTCAGTCTTAGGGACTGAAAAATCTGTGGTAGATAAATTGCACTTATAAACATATATTGGTTGCCTATTTTAAGAAATCACACTATCTTTTTGCATCTCTGAATATCGAGATACTTCTTGACTGGAAAATGCATTTTCAGTAACAGCTGTAAAATTATGGATGTTGTGAAGTGTGCCATTATCAGACATGAAATCCTCACAGCAGAGACCACTGAGGAATTCAGCTGGGTAAATAACTGGACTGGAATTAACAGAGAACTAGAATTTAGCAGCCATCCTGCTTTACAGATTGCACCACTCCCTTACAGTGCTCTTGGCAAAATGGCTGGAGAAGGATGTCACTTCATTGCTGGGTAATTGTTCTATAAAGGCAAGTACATGGAGAGCATTTGGGTTGATTTTTTTTCCTCCCATCCCCCATTACTATGATTTTAATTGGAAGCAGCTCTTTGTTCATGTAAAACTAGCGTGAGGTCCTTTACTGAAAGATAGTGATGTCTCTGTATCAAACAGTGCCTGTTTCAAGCTGTTACGCTTGTCATTGTTTAATTGAACTTGCTGAGGTTTCTGGGAGAAGGAAACTTTTACCATCTCCTCTTGCGTTTTACCATCTCCTCCTGTGAATCACTTAACATGCTGTCTTTGAACAGAAAAATATCCCATTTATGAGTAGGTGGAATAATAGGCTCTCTGGATTCTGATACTTATTAAATGTTAAGTCTTTGTCAAAATCTGCAATAGAGCACTGAAAAGCACGGAATTTGCAGACGTACAAGCTCATGTCATTTTTATTTTCATTCTGAAACCTTTATTGTGCGCGCAGCAACTTGTGTGCTTCATAGAGAAAATGTAGGCATTTGTAACTTTGCTGCTAGAACTGAAGCATTTACTACTAATAGGCTACAAACCTGAGGTCACTGAGGTTGCTCAGTTTGTGCCTTAGCAGAGCTAATAGATGCCGTGGGGCTGGGAGCGCAGGTTTCCTGCCGAGGCTGAGCTGCTGCTAACATCGAGCACAAGGCTGGGCTGCCTGAGTCCTTCCCACAGTTTGTTGCTGAGTCACTGGGTGACCTTGTGTAAACCTCTTCCCTTGGCATACGCTGCCTGCAAAGGAGGAGCACCAGCAATGACCTGCGCGGTTATTCTTGGGTGAGGAGTTCAGTGAAGCTGCAGATTCAATGTAAATGACTCGTTTTGTTTCTTGCTTTATTAATCTTATGATAGGCAGTGTGTGTTGATAGTATAAGGAAGATGGGGATATATGTGTTAAGGGACAGAGAGGAGAGAGCTGGGATGGAGGGTTGATAACGTGTCCGAAGACAGGGTGTCAAATGACTTTATCTTTGGCTACCTGGATTTCAGAGTATGTGCTAGTTGACCCTGCAACACTGATTCAAAATTAAGAGGACTGTGCTTAGAAAGCAAAAAGAGTAATAGAAAAAGCCAGTGGTGAAATTTAAAAATCAAGTTTCTCCCAGCTTAATGTTACTTTTAGCTTTTGATATGGCTTCTTGTATGCATACACGTCTGTTCTTAGGAATATATATATAGAAATAGAGATAGTAGCATCATGGTGGACTGTCTCTGTAATGGATCTTTGACATCTCCCCCCTCTTGACAGATAATTTGATGCTGTTCAGACAGAATATATTTTAGATTTACAGATATTTGATCTGTTTATATACTGATCTGCCTTTTTTTGAACTAACTTCCCACAAATTATTGAGTTACAAGTGTTTGAAAACAGAGCAGCCCCTAAAGCCAGGAATTTGTCTAAAATGAATGAAAAAAATTAAAGGAAAGGCTGTTTGATCCTATAAGATTTTGTAACATCGTAAAGCAAAAGCTTATACTTTTCCAGTTTTTCACATGATACCCGATTCCAGCTGGCAAAGATCCTTGGCACAGCACTTGGCTTTCATTTGGGTTGAAATTTTAAATCTACTAATTTCAAATCTTCCCTTACTGAAAAACATATTTTAAGATTGCTGATAGCTTTAAGGATCTGGCTTCTAAAGGGAAGGACTGCCGTAGAGCTGCAAGAAGAGTTTTGTGAGTAGTTTGTCAAAACCTCTGAAAAATAAAACACATATAATGAAGCGTCACTGTTATGATGCAGTGCAGATTTCTCAAAGTACACAAAGAAATTAAAAGTGAACACTATTACTTGTTGCAATGGTCACATTTGGCAGTTTTCAGACTCCTTACAAATGCTGATGTGAAAATTTATTACTTTTTAATTAATAACGTAAAAGCTAAGTTCAGTAAGTGTATTTGCGTAAGCAAAAGTGCATTTGCATAAAGGATTTTCAGTTAAGATATAGGAAACAGATTTCAGGTTGTTCAGACTTAGGAATGCAGTTTTTTCTTTATGGAGCCATGTACGTATTTGCTTGTACTCATATAAATGTAAAATGAATGTCATACATATTTATATACTGCATGAACTGCTGAGGCAAAGCAGCAAATAAACAAGCCATGTGTGAGAGAAGCTAAAAGGCCTGAATAGCCCAATAAATCTTGCATTAGACTTACATTTTATAAATACTAGGCCCTCTGGAGCACCATTGAAAAAATAGGAGTTCTTTTTGGATGGTGAAACCTTTGCTTGTCCATTGTGTGAAGGACTTTGGGTATGCGAATGCATGTAATTGTTTCATCAGTGACAAATGTATGAAGAATCCTTGTTCAGGCTTTGAAACTGAAAAATCTCAAGTATATGAAATATTGAAGAAGAGAGTGAGTTGGTGATCTTACATCACTTTGATAAGGCAGCACTGGACCCTGTGTGTGGGAGTAGAGAAGAAAAATGGTCTTTTTAACCTTCGTTGTGCCAGCCTGTGTCTGTGAGTAAGCTGTGTAAGAGCAAGACAAAATAACTTTGGTTGCTGGGTGAGTCCACGGGACAAAAATTGGTACTCAGCAGCTTGAAACTGATCTGGAAGCAAAGCATTGCCAATACAGACCAATGGCACAACATCTCCCTTGATTCTTGTCCCATTCCAGTGGGGAGCCTACAGAGCTGGACTCCCTGCTGCTGTAGCACAGGCACACAGAGCAAGAGATGTCAAGCCAAGGGGTGAGAGTTACACAGAACTGTTTTTGAAGCCTATATGTGGCTGGAAACTCTCTGGATCTGTTCATCAGTTAGAAAAGACCAAAGAGAGTGTGTTGAAGAGCATTATTTTGATCTTAAAAGCTCTCAAAACTCTCTGGTGTTTAAGACTGTATAAAGAAAAGAATATTTCTGCAAGTTTCTTAATGGACTCAACACTGCTCCTACTGAAGTGTTAGACCCCCTTCAATTTTATACTTTGTGAGATGATGCTGTATGGATGATTATATAAAACCTTGGTGTTCTCATCTCTCTTGCATTTGTATAAATCCTATGGTAATATAAAAATTTATGTTAACATAGAAGAATAGTCTATTTCTTAAGGTCTGAGTAGCCTAAGACCTCTTTTCTGTATGGAACCTATCTAGAAGCTTATTTTGTGTGAGAGAAAGGGTCTTGGAGGGGAGAGCCTCCAGGGAGCAGGTTGGCTCCTTTGACAGACCTGTGAACAAAAGAACCCACGAACGTTTTAAAACAGGCTGAGAGGTGTCACCAGTCTTAGCCTTCAGCAAGGAAATCTGTTTTGGGGAAAACATTTTATGTTGACTGATTGTTTTTTCTTTTTTTATAAATTTATAAAAAGACTTAGTATTGGTGAGCTGTGTAGTCTCTGGCCATTCCCATTGAAAGCCCACTGAATCTGTTTTTTAAAAACTTTAGTGTGTTTGATATTTAATGAATACAGAATGCCATTCATAACTTTATTAGTTAATTATTAATAATTGGTAGGCTTAAAGGACATAATTGCACATGGATAGCTTTCCCCCTAGTTGCTGCTTCATCCTGGTCATTACTTACTGAGAAAGTTTTTGTATAACTATTACACATAAGCTCAATCTAACACAGAGAATATAGATTTGCCTATTCTACATGCAAAGGCAACCCTGTCCTGTGGTTTGCACACCGTATTTGTTACATAAAATCTAGTAAACAGTGTAACTAACTTACTTTCCAAATGTGTTTTACGGTTTTAAATCAAAGGTACAAGCAAGTCACACTCACAGTCTTCTGAAACACAAGCTCAAGAATTCCTATTGCCTCCTACTTCAGAGAAAAAGAGAAAGAATAGGAAGATTTTTCTTTGCCTTGACAATCCAAATAAAACAGCAAGGTGTCAGGAATGATATCAGTTCCTCTGAAAGCACTGTTTCAGTCATTGGTAGGCCCTCCATCTGGGAATTGTGGCACAGTAATCTGCGGCAAGGCAAAAAGAACAACACGGAAAGAAATTTGAATTGTTGACCTAATTTTGGTAGTCCACCATTGCTGCTGACAGAAGTTCAAATGATCCCAAAGGGTGCCTTATTATGGGGATGCCAAAACAGAAAGATGTAACATAAAGGAGGCAGAAAAGTGAGTGACTGCTTTTATATCTGTCATTGGTTCTAGTATCCAAATAAAGGTTCTGTGTTTTGCCCACCAAAGATGTATTTTGCAATAAAAACAAGAGATGAAAGCAGATCAGGAAAGTTTTCATCAGTATTCCCTGGTAGTAATGAAAGAAGTACTTTTAGGCAAGAACTCACTGCTTATCATGTCTTTGATTTCTGCTCTATTAATTTCAAAGGTGATATTAAAAACAAGAAGTAAGAGAAAGTTTCTGAAGTCCTTTCATGCTCTTTAAGTTTGTTCACTTTGTAAAGAATGGAGATGGTGGTTGCACATTTTGTGAAGTGTGTGTTGCTCAGAATATGTAGAGTGGTCTATAAAGGTCATGTCACAGTATTTTCCTGCTGACAAGTCTTTGTGTTGAAAGGGCATGATCTGTGCTATTTCTTCCTTGGGCCATGATGCATTCACATTGAAACTTCCCTTTAGATTGTCTTTGCTTTCAGGGGACTGTTTTAAATACCTTTTTTTATTTCTTCTTCTTATTTTTTTTTCTCCTTCTTTTTTCTTTTGTCCCAATCTGCTTTTGGGGCAGCCACAGCAGAAGGCATCACATTTCTGGTTGTAATGCTGTGTATTAGGCAGAGACTGAATGGGGATAGGAGAGAGCAAGTGTAGTGTATTGTTGCTGGCATGTTCTGGCTGTTGAAATGTTAAGTCTCGTTCGTGAAGGGCTACATCTGTGCCACTGTTATTTATGTGTAAATAAAGTTTTTGCTCTGTTGGAAATCCCAGGGAATCTGGTACCAAAGTAAGTATCGCAGTCTTAGAAATCAAAGGGCAGGGGCAAGAAGGGGAAGATGCAGTCTCCTTGCATGTAGTTTGGATGCCTGACAAATAGATCTCTTACTGAACAGTTGTAAATCAAACTAAGATTATGAATAGAAAGCTTTAGAGTAGAATACAAGACACCATAATAAAATGTCCTAGGTTTTTTTTAAAGAAATACGCCTTTTTAATCCTTGAACATTTGGTTGTACAAAAGAACCCCTTCCCTCCCTCCCCTAGCTGTCGATTAGAATAACTTCTGACAAAAAGCCAGCGGTAATGTACATATTCCTATTACAAAGCATTTGCCAACCGAGATTTCTAGCAACTTTGCAGAGAATTCAAAGGTGTGTTCAGCACTGTTTTCCCAAAGAAATTGCCTTTTATTTGGGTCAGTCTTGTTTTATACTTAGTAGTTTTAAAGCCAAAAAGCCTTGTTTTCAAAAAGTCTTCAAAATGTGGATCAGCTGTACAAGGACATAGGGAGAGCTTCCAAAACATTCAGGGAAACTGTTTTTCTATTACCATATGCCATGGATGTGATTGCTCTTTTTTCTGCTCTGAGGATTACAGTAGGACCCTGTCTGTTCCTATTTGAGGTGTGCAGGACAGAAGGAAGGTTTAGTACCGTTCTTCTGCAGAACAAGGTGTTCTTTTGAGATCCCCACCTCACCCCTTTAGTCCACAGACCCTGCATATGTGGACTGTACACAGGATTACCCCAGTTGTCAGAGGAATTGTCCTCAGCTATTCTGCTTTCCAAGAAGAAATCTAAAATATCTGTCCATCTTAGTAGCTACTTTTTAAACCTTCTATAAGTAATGCACTCTGTTTAAGAGTTGAAATAGACTATGATGTCCCATGTGAACAGATATGGCTAAAATCTCTGAGAACCTGAGTGCTTTGCCTATTTTGGGAATCTCAAGGAAGGGATGGAGGCTGGCATCAGTGTTTACTCTCTTGCCTTTAAACTTACCTTGCTCTCAAGATGTGATGCTACCTGACATGATGGAGGTAAAAGTGTGAGAAACAGAATTTTCACCAAAGATTCCATGTATTACAGTTTGTGATTAAAAGCCTGAACAAACAATCTTGAATACTTTCCAGCCTTTCCTAACTATTTGGGAAATGTTGACAAGTGTTGCAAGTCATTGCCATGTAAACAGAGAAAACCCTTCATTTTTATAACACTGTATTTTGCCTAGAGAGCCATGATATGATAAAGAACATAACTGAATCAACTTTCTTTATTTAGTGTGTGCTGCCCTAAATACAGGATATGAACATGTTGGTGATTTCATAATGTATCAAACATCAGCTCATCTGTCAAATTATTTCTATCATAGTTTTGGTTCTTTGAAGTTCTTTCAGTATGTGTGGTATATTCTGAATTCTGAATGAATTTGAACAGCTGTAGTTTATGCTCTGTTTGTTTGTAGATTAACAGATACATTTCCACAGTAACAGCTTCCCCTTTTTATACTTCCTCTCCACCATTAGAAATAGATTTAGCTTAGCAGTTACTGGAAATGAGAAATTAAGTATCCAATTATTTTAAGTTATTTGTGTATTACCATGTCTTTTAAGAAGCTATAGGAAGATTACTGAAGGATTATTAGGTTGTAGTTTTCCAGGGGTTGCTGGTAATTCGTTGTGAATAGCACTCTAACCCCTCGTACTGCCTGGCATAATTAAATGTTTCAAATTTGCCCCAGTTTTTGCAAGATTTATTTCCAATTAGTCTGCTTTTTTAATCTCACTGGTATGTTACGCTACTGAAACATCCTCTTTCAGAAGTAGATGTTGTCATGTTACTATACGACTTCTTTTTATATGCTCTTATTACTGTAACTTACACAGGTTCTAGATCTCTGTTTCGTTCTTCTCTCAAAACTTTTGTAAACATTGTTCTTGTAACGTAGTGTGGCCAGCTGGCCAAAAGTATTATTAAGATAGTTTTTATTTCCCAATTTACTAGAGAATTCAAATAAAACTATTAATCTTAACTATAAGCTTTTCAGGATCTAATAACTTACCCTTTAGAAGAATTGGTATCGCAGAATTGGTAGATATGCTAAAAGGTAAGTATATCATTCAATGCAGACAAACTACCCAGATAACTTTTGAATTTGGAGCTGTGCTTTTTTGTCTTTTTTTTTCCCTTTTGAGTCTTGTGGGTATTGGTTTGTTTTGTTATCCACTTATTAGGCTGATTGCTGTCTTCACTTACCTTTTACAAGTAAATTCTTACTTTGTCTTTGGTGTTTTTATATTGCATAATATGGGGAAACCTTCTCTTTCCCTTTTATTCAAATCTATTCAGATTGCTAACTGAAGGCCAGAAGAAAGCAGCAAAATGTATTATGTGGAATAACGATGTTGGAATATTTAAGAATAGGACAGCTCAAAAAGGATGATTAAGATAGGTTGAAGTGAGACATGCCTGACGTCATAAAAAATAGAGGTGCTTGGCCTGAGGAGGTCTGTTACTATATAAATAAACTGAATTCCTCTTTTCCAGTGTTTCGTGCTACTTAAATATGCCAACTAAGCTGTTTCAGCACTTTGATCTTCTGCCATGATCTGGCCCTAGCTGTACTTTCATCCTTTTCAGAAGTATTTTTCACAGCAGGGGATTTGGCCCTAAGGAAATGAGTATGCAGATTTCCTTTCTCCATTAAATACTACCTAGATGCCTGTCTTTATTGGACAAATAAGCTAGTAAATTCCCTGAGGATTTAGGTTTTGAGCCACTAACAACAAAATCCACTGTGTCACCTTAAAGAAACCCCTGGAGAGAAATACATTCTTTCCCAGCAAGGGAAATGGTTTAGAAGTTATGTTTTTGGGACTGGTACTGTTGGATGCAATCCTGATGTATTTTATGTGAAATACAGTTTTTTGTGAGGATTTGAACATTGTACATGATAGTAGTTATATCCATCATGTTTCAGTGCTGTTCATATGTGGTGTTCTGTCTGGCTTCCAGCTCTCTTGCCCAAAAGGCAGAGAGTTTGACCTGTTCTGTGTGGTGTCTGCCAGCCCTCTGCTTTGGAGACCCCCATAGGGCCATGTCTGCATAAGACAGTGCTGAAATCTGTTTGCCTTGTTCAATTCACTTGTCCTCAATCTCTAACACAAAGGGTATACCATGAAAAGATTTAGTACTGAGGAGACTTTACTCTCTTTTCACTCTGCAGTGTAAATAAAGGTGCACTTAAAGGTGTTTAGAGACGCTAGGAAAATGGAGGTAGATGATACTCATTAAAGAACTTGAATTTCTTCCAGTCATTAAGCTTTCGGAGTGGTATTTTCCATAAAGATATCTCCATAATGATAATTTTATTTCTGTAGATTTTTCTGTGCATGGGAAATATCAATTCAAATTAACATGCAGTGAACATCAAAAAAATACAAATGCTTCTGTTGTTTCTCCTTGTGATCAAAATACACTGAAATATTATAAAGAAATATGAAGTAAGAAAATATCACGGCCTTGTCCATTGTCTTTTGATTGTTTGTTTTCAGAGAGGAAATTGTGATAATTGCCTTCAAGAACAGAATTCAGGTTTTCTAAAATTCAGTCTTGTCCTCCTTTCAATATGACACATGATAACTTTCTTATGTAGGTATATTTTTGGTATTTATAAAGATTCACGGCAGTGGCCAATCTGTATGTGCAGATTTATAGGTGGCCACCATGACAACTTAGCCCTGTATCCCAAAACCCAGTGACTTGAGTTGAAATGGAATACAAATTTAGTGATAGCTAGGCAGAGTTAACAGTCTGGATTGGCCTCATTTGATTGCCGAGGAGCTTAGCAGCTTCCATCCTGCTTTCACTGGGGGCCATCCAGCAAAGGCCACCATTGCATATGTGTTCTTTATGGAAAGAAGATGCCACCGTTGCAAGTTTGTATGATACCTTATTCTGTTGCATTTTGTTACCCTGTGTAAATATATTTCCATTGCACTGCTACCATCAATGCTGTTAATCAAGTCTGATTTGTATTAAGTCTCTTCTCTTTTGTTTAACAGATGATGTCACTAATACTGCTCAGGAAGCCCTCCTTGCTGATGAAAAGGAGAACGTGCCAACAGGACTAGGAGTTGTGGTGTGGAAGGTCCCAGAACAATCATAGCTCGTGACTTAGCTACCAGTGCTGCTCAGTCTTCATCTTTTCAAATTAAAATCAAACACAACTGCCTCAGAAGCCTGTGGACAAGGGAAAGGTACTGTGCATTTCCAGCATGTTGGTTGGGTAGGAAGAGATTAAATCTGCCATGCAGATATGATGCTATCATTTTATTAGAGACAGTATCATTTGAAGCTTCAAGTTTGAAATTCTTCTTGTACTGTGAGAGACTTTTAAACCCAACTGGATTTTGCAGTAAAAATAAATCAAATCTGTATGAAGCTTTTGTCTTTTTGTGAGGTGCTTTGGTTCTCTTTACAGAGATGCTTTCTGGATTCACTGAACAGATTCTTGATATAAACATTTTCTTGTTATTTCTTCCTTAATTTTTTAAGTTGTTCCCTCCCCCCCCACCCCCAGTGGCATCTAAGATGTGCAGTACAGAAGGATGCTTAGAGTCTTATATTTATCATACGCTTGCTGACTTGACCGCTGTGTTACCTCAGCTGTATCTGCCACCATTAATAAAGAAGAAGGACTTAAGTTGCTTTAGTCTCAGTCAAGAGAGCTAAGCTACTTTGACAGACTTTCCCAACCTTCTCTTGGCTTTTATGTGTTTATAATATGCACATGTCTGGGTATTCAGCAGGCAGTTATATGTGCCATGCATAAACCCCAACACAATATTTTGTTGGCTTCAAGGATCATCCTGAAATTACCTGTTTCCTCCTATTAGAGAAGTATGGTAAGGATGACAGTTTAACACGGTGCCTAATTTTTTGTTTTTTCATCTTGTGGTAGTCCTGAAGTGATGACAGTTATTAGGATTAGAAATATTAGGAAATAGTAAACCCATGCTGTGTGTAACTGTCCTTTCTGCAGCAAAATGCCGTTGGTCCCTAGAAAAGACATTTTTATCTAGAAAAATGTTGAGAATATGATCAAGGTTTTCCACAAAACTGTAGTAGAGAAAGAAAACCAAAGCAGCCATAACCCAGGAAATATCCTTTCCCAATGGCTATTTTGTAGTTTGCATATTGAAATTGTTGCCTCTTTGTTACTCATAAACTTTTCTTGATTTGAAATATACCTTGTTATATTTAATATAGTGCACAGTGAACACTTCCTTCTCAGTTCTGAATAGAAAAGTATGACACTAAATTAGGCAAGTGCTATAAGGGAAGTGACAGCTGTAGAATGCATGGTCATTAATGCAAAAGTCACAAAGAAGGAAAGAATAAAGTAAAAAACGCAGGATACAGAATAAGTCTTAGGGCCCATCTGTTTTCTAAGACACTCAAATACAGCTACTAGTTCATTGTAGTATCTTTGATTTTAACACTTCAATGAATTTCATTGTAGTATAGTCATAAAGCAACATATAAAGAGTGAAAAAGTATGTCTAAAATAATTTAATGTTTGTTAATGTAATTAACTTTTACTATAGAGAATAATTAATTTGTAATTTCTAATTTGTAACTAAATTTGTTTTGGGGTCAGCAGATAAACTGATGTGACTCCTAAATTCTCTCTTCTGTACCTGGGAGGGTAGTTCATCCTTTACTTCTGACTGGGTTTAATGCTTTAGGGTAAATGCATGACGAACTTCAGTCATAGATGTATCTAAAAAAATTATCTCCATATCTTCTTAGTAATGCCAAATAGTAAATGATACTGATTTTGAATATAATTAAAATGCTGAACTCTAAACCCATCTGATGAGTATTGTAACTTGGCTTTCTGTGAAGGTGAATGTATTTTAATTTTTAAATTTTGAAACAATGCTATTTAAAGATTATTTTCCCCGTTGTCCTTTAGACTGTTCTGTTCCTGTACATCCAAACAGTTGAATATAGACTAAAAAACTGATTTAGACTTAATAGTTTGTTTAGCTGACTCTGCATAATAAAGATGAAGTCTTCCAAACATGAGTCTTCAACAGCCAATGTATTTTGGAAAGTGATTTTTTCATGTGAAAATTATCTAAATCTATCCTAATAGTTGGAACCAGCTTATGGAAATTTGAACAGTGAGTTTTCATCTTCTGGATTTCTTATGCACATTTGCCCAGTGCTACAGGAAAAAATTCTGCCTATCTGGTCCCTGTTTCTCTTATTTGATCGGTCATATTTCTTGCATATCAATGTCTTGTTATTTTTCTAGACTATTCCTGATCTCTTCCAACTTCCTCCTCAGAATGGAAGTGTAAACACAAACAGCCATGCAGGAATGGTGCTGCTCTATCATGCAGCTGTGAGCTGACACTTTGCTTTAGAGAATGACTGGCTGCTTCTGTGAAAATTTAGGATTGTTGCAACATGCCTGGCCCTGCAATAGGGCCAGGCACATTTTTTTGAATGGCTCCTTCTTTCTTTTGCTGACTGATCTTGAAATTTACCGCAGATTGATATTTTTCCCCCTTCTTGAATGGTGAGCACTAAATTGAGATAAACTTCAGTAGTGCTCTCCTGTTTCTACTTTTTCATAACATCCTTTGAACAATCAATCTGTGCTGACTAATCCTCTGTACAAATACTACTTATGTTCGCTGCCACGTGATTACAGATCCATTATTCTCCAAACACAGAAAACAAGTGCTATAACATGCTTGTGTCTGAAGAGTTTCTCTTACTTGCAAATATAACAAGGTAATACATTTGGGTGGCTGATAGCTGTGCAGCTGCTGGCAGAATTCCCACACATGTTTTGCCATTAGATAAGTCTGTGGTTGGTAATGGTCATGTTGAGATAAGATAAGGGACGTTGCACTTAGTCGTCTAAAAGTAATCATCTATGCGTTGAGTGTTTGCAAGAGGTCTTAAAAAGGAAACTAAACAAACTTTTCTGAAACCATGGAAAGGGCTTTCAAATATATCAGACTTGCTGTCCAGTATTAGGCACAGCAGATCTTCAGTCTTCTACTCCTTGTATGTTCATAAATGAATATGAATGGGGAAAAAAGGTATGAAGTGTGAGAAACCTGTAGCCTATGTGGTGTGCATTCAATAAACAGCAGTGAGAGTCCATAAAATTGGCAGTTCTGAAAATTCCTTGGGATATATCAGTTTTGCAATACCTGGTGCTTTTTCTTGATAAATATGCTCTCTTGGATATGGTTGTCTTTCTAGCTTTTTGTTTGTTTTTCTCAGCTCCTCAATTAAATTAATTTGTAATGTCAATAGCTCCAAATGATGTTTTGAATATTAAATAGCTTTGATCATGGGATTTTATTATGGCAGTATATGTATGCATGTGGGGAAAAGCCTGTTTTATGCATAGCATTGTGTAAATGTTGATTTCTAGGAGAAAAATCTTGAAGGACACTAATTTTAATCTCAACACCTGCAACTTATCCTTTCTGAAGGAAATCCATCATGTGCACATATGCACATACTATATTTATACAGGTGTGCTGGATGTTATTACAACACAAGACAAAAATGTGAGATTTTGTAGTAGAAGGGAGGGGGAGAATATTCAGGCATTTCAGTTAACTTCCAACAATCAGTGTAAGAATAAAAAATGCGCTCCCTGGGACAGTGAAGGGAAACACATAACCTTGTTATTTACTGGTGAAGACTTGCATATCTCAAAGAAAACATCTAGTAATTGTCAATTCTTAATCCCTTAAAACATTTGGGAAGTGTTAGTGAAGATCTTTCTGATGTTTCCGGATGTCTATTGCAAAACAAAATAATAAAGAGTATGTGTTTGTAGCATAGCCATTTGAATTGATATGCCCTGGGAGGGGAATGAGCGTGGTTTCACTTAAGAACTCCCGATTTTCACATTGTTCACTGAAACAGGCAGCATTTCAGTGTTTCCCCTTTTGTGTACAAGGGCAATGTCCGCAGGTAACAGCTGAGGCTTGATTTACATGTAGCTTTCAGTTTTGCTGGTATAGATTTGCTCTGTAGGAGGTGAAAAATTGCAGTGTTACTGCCATAACCATGATAACCTTAACCTTAAAGCAAAACCTTACTCACACTTTCACCTAAAGTTTAGGGACATGATGTAGAAAGAATAGTTTTTGGCAATACCTATTTCCATATTTTTCCACTGAGTCTTCATTAAGACTAAGTTTGTCTGTAAAACCACTGCTAGGACCCTAAATTTGAGGCTTCCCCCTGCCACCTCTTTTAGGGGATGAGGTGGGAAGAGGAACAGAGCTGAACACTAAGATCAGTTCATAGCAGAAATTATATGAACATACTTTTACACAACTGGATTTGTAGGTAGGTTTGCAACTGTGTCAAAACTGCATGATAGAACAACTTGCATAATGATTTTTGTCCATGGTCAGACAAATGATTTACAGAACCATTTAGACCTTCCACAGAATAGCCTTCTTTGCAGGCAGCATGGCAAGGAGGAGATTGTGTTCTGAAGCAATGAAGCATAAACATTTTTCATTTAACCATTGGGACTTCGGTAAGCTTTAGGTGACACGTCTTGGCTTCAACTTTATGCAAAACACTGTGCCATCTTCACAGTCCGCTCTCTGAAACAGTATGGTGAAATGAAGTCTTGATTTCTCAGTGAAGGAGAGATGTTATATAGGTAAAGAGAGATAAGGATGTTTTCTTCAGAGTAAACAAGAAATCACTTTTTAGTTCCCTTAAGCATCCAAATCAGCTTGACTATGACAACACTCAGCAGTTTAGGATACACTGCTAGTAATGCTGTGCCCCCGTAAACTGGATACCCCCATAAGTTGCATACACAACTTGCGTACTAGAGAGCTCAAAGTTGCATGTGCAGGTAGTCTGGTTTTTCTAACATTATCCCAAATTTAGGAAGCTTTTAGGAATCTTTATTTCCATATATATATATCTATATATAAAATAAATAAATAAATAAAATGTGTGTATTGATTAATTTCTGAGTGTCAGAATACTTTGGGACCGTCTAAACATAAAGTGGACACAGTCTATAGTGGTGTGTCACAGAGTATTTCTGAAGTTCTGTATTTATTCTTGCCTGTTTCTCTCTTTTTAAGGTGAACCATGACGGAATGTGTCTGCTTTTTAACATTCTGAGGGATGCTATCCTTAAAATTATGATGTTGATATATGTATCTGGATAAATATATTCTTTGCAAGTCTTCATGGCCACCACATTCAACTTTAAGTATCTTCAGAGAGCGCATACGTATTTCTGGTAGCCACCATGCCAACAATATTTCCAACAAGTCTGGAATGGTTTGAATCAAATTTGCTGGCAGTTACCAGGAGGATATTTTATTTGTAGTCTTCTCACGGTGGTGAAGCGTTCTCTATTTGTGGGTATTGGAAGATGGTTACAGAAAGAAAGCCTTTAGTTCACAGCTTCTCCTCTGTGCTTTTCTTGTGCTTTGTCCTGTTTGTCCTGTTCAACCAGAGCGAGAGAGAAAAGATTGCCTCCAGGCTCTTGCTGTGTTAGTATCTAGCTGTGCTTTTTACTGCCTGTAGTTTGAAGCTGTTGCACAGCTTCCTTTCAGAGAGTTGAGAGAGGAAAGAAGCTGCTGTCTGGCTGAAACACCCAGTTTAAATATTTTTTCCCAGGTCATGCAGGTGCATCAGCCAGTTACCAGAGTGACTTAAACTGTGTTCACCACGATGAACATTCCCTCCAATACCAGTTTTAAATTTGAAATACCAGTTCTAGCTGGCTGATTGTCAGAACACTGCTGTGAGAAAGTTAACAGATCTTCCAAGGGAATTGCAGTTTTGTGGGACACTAAATTTGATGATTCCTGCCAAAAAAATTGCAAACTCTTTCTATGTCTCATAAGTTTCATTTCTCATAGCCAGTATGCAGTATCCAGTCTCTTATTTCACAATATTGTCCTCAGAATATATTTCTGATAGTCTTTCTGCAAGTGCAATGCCCACTTTACTGGGAGATTAAGTGATTTGGTAAAGAAAATAAAAGGCATCTGTGACAGAACTGTAGATGGAACCAAAATCCATCAAGCCTTAGCCTGGGTGTTGCCAATAAGATAATAATAATTACTATCCAGTTAGATTTGAAATTAGATTTGAATCTGGGGTTCAAGGTCATTGAAGTTGAGCAGGAGTCCTTGATGCAGTAATCAAACACAAGGTTGAGGTCCTAAATTCTTGAGCATAGATACGTACTGTTTTGGTGATTCTGTGACTTCAAAATCTAAGCAACGGCACTGCCAGTTTTGTAGTGTATATATTTACTTTGCTCTCTAGAGCTGAGGAACTTGGAGCACAATGGGAGCTTTGGAAAAAATAAAGCATGTTCTTTTGTCACTCTTCCTGTATTACTGGAATAGGCTGATATCTTCATTTTGGCTGAAAGTTGTGATTTTAATGAGAAGTTGTGTGAAAGTTGAGCCGCCCCTTGGTAGGTGAAGAAGTTTTGTTACTCTTTTTTGTGCTGACTGATGTGCTCGTGCTGCTCTGCACAGATCTGTGTCATTCTTCTGTGCTGGAGCAGTGAGGTGGGAATGTGAGCTGTCTGGCACAGTGTGAGGTAGCTTGCAGACTTGGTAAAGGTAGTCAACAGCCTAAAATAATTATTGAGATCAGAGATAGTGGAATGAATCACGCCTCCTCTGCTTCACTGTTCAGCTGGTAACTAATATCACATCCAGAAGCACCTTTTTTCCTCCTTACACCTGCCTGACCTCTCAAGTCTGTCCTATTGATTTACAAAATAATAAATATTCAAGATGCAATGAAGTGTTAGCCTACCCCAGGTTTTCTCTATTTGAGTTTCCTCCTCTCTCTTGAGTCACCAAATTGGGAATCTGAACTTCTTCCCCCAAACCTGTCAGTTGCTTTGTACACTTACTACACAGCTGTCATCCCTGAATTTTTAATTTTTCTAGTTTCCAGTTTTAGTTATTCTAGCTCTTTACAATAAAATAATAATAATAATAATAATAATAATAATAATAATAATAATAATGATGATGATGATGATGATGATGATGATGATGATGATGATGATGATGATGGGTTTAAAAAAAAAACCCAAAGGAAGCTTCCTGCAAAAATCAGATGAGTAGCTAAACAAAGCTGGTCCAGTATAATCCAAAAGCCTAAATTTGACAGATTGATTACATCTATGGGGTGTCAGTGATAGTCAATAAAGATATTAGAATCTGTCTCCATATTTGCTATTTATCTACCCTTAACTGAGAAATGCTATAACTTGCCCTTTCTTCCTCCTTCTGATTTTACTCTTAAATGTTGTGTTTTAATGGGAATGCTGCTCCTCAGTGAGAGTGCAGGATCTCCCTGCATCACACCCAGGGCACAATGAGAAGGTCCAGAGGCTCATGCATTGTGCCAGACAGCGGGCATCGGGTCAGGGCTCCTGTCTGTGCTGGAAAGAAAGAAATTGGCCCAGAGATCAGAGGAGCAGCTCTGCCTAGAGCTGCCTCTCTGGAGTTGCAATGAACCCAGCAGCCTAAAGCACTCTGGCTATGTAACAGAGCTGAGTTGTGAAGGTTGTGGAGGGAGGGTTCTGTGATATCATTTTTAGTTGCATTTGAACTTTGCCTTTCTGTGTTAGTGTCTCTTTTATTTTATATGTGTCACAGGACTCCTGTTTGCAGCATTTTGTCTTTTAATAGGGCTAATAGAGTGATTTTAATGATTAATGATTTGATAAATCCTTGAAGCAGTGCTATAAGTGAAATAGGGTAAATATTAATAAAGAATATACATTCTGTGAAGGCAGTGAATATGTTTTATTTACTTGAAAGTCCTGGAATCAAGCTCATAGCTTTCTGAGAAGGGATTCAGGTTAAGTTTTCAGTAACTCCTAGCGTATGAAAGTGTTGTGTAGTGCAGAAGGGAGGTGCAGAATCCCTTCCCTTCCTCCTGCCTTGTCCTCTTCAGCTCAGAAGATTCTAAATCTAAAAAGATTCCTTTTTGCTTGTGATAATTCCTTTTAAAGTAAGAGCTAGTTTTTGTTTTGCCCTTTTNNGTGTTTTTTTTTTTTTTCTTTTTTTTTTTTTTTTTTTTTTTTTTTTTTTTGGTGGGCTGCTTATGTCCTTTCGCAAGACTGAAGCCTTTAATATACTGGTTGCTATCCGGTGGCATGCAGTAGTACCAATTGAAAATAAAAATTCTGTGTCACATTGTTGTTACTGGTAGGTTACTGGTTACTGTTAATGGTAGGTACACACACATTTGTGTGTGTGCATAGGGTCTAAATGAGTTTAATATACTTTTGTTTTGTTTTGTTTTTTTTGGTGGTATGCAGTGACTTGGATACATACTTTAGTTCCATGTGTTTTAACAGATGCACACGTCACAGACAACCAATTCACTGAAGAGGAAATGAATACATTGGTGAAATTCATTCAGGAACTTGCCAAACTAGTTCTGTTAACTAGTTCTGTTCTGTATAAGGATCTGGAAGTCAGTGGTTTGTGGTGAGAGGTTAAAATCTGGGTACTGATTCCTGAGGGCATTGGGAATTTTCTGAAAGACAATGACAGAATCACAGATTGCCTTTGCTGAGATGCCAGTGAAAAAAATATGGAAGCAATTACTAACCTGGACAGAAGATCCAGTGCTCATCCTCAGGATGTCACCTGCACTGGACATCTGAGCGAGTGTCATAAAAGCCTAACTCATACTGTACATCTCTACCACTGTAATCTCTACCAAGGAAAGCTCTGTTCCACGTGGCTCTGCAGGATTATGTTACTATGAGGTCTTTTCACAAAAAAACCAATGAAGAAATCCATGTAGTTTCTTGGTGATTGCTTTCCATATAGTTTGACCCTATAAGGTGTATTCTTATTAAAGCAAGAATGGCTCAGGACTTTAGGCTGTGAATCTGAAAAAATGAATGTGGAGCTGTTAGTTAACAATAAAAATGCTTCTGGTTTTATCCATCAAAAAATTGCAAGTGACATTTACAAAGTGTTCCACTGTAAGGAAACTCTGTATTTCCCTAAGTGGGCTATGATTTAAAATAACCCTCAAAGGTTCTACTGTTACAGAAATAGTCTTTGTAGGTAACTAACAAAGGGGTATCAGGAAGGTGACCAGTCTACAATATGCTTAGAAAATCACACTGATAATTTGTATTTAGATTTTTTTGGCTGGGAAGAGTATTATTTTACAGTCCTGTAGAGGTTCTTCTGCTTTTATCCATTCAGTCATGTTTTACTGCATAGAACTGAGAATTGAAGCAGTAAATGTAGGTCATCTGAACTGTGTGAGAAATGTGCCTTGGGCAGCTATGAACGTTGTCTTTCCCATACAGTAACTGGTTGATTATCACTGTTTTTTTAAACTATAACATAGGTGAACTGCAAGTTGCTTCTGAAGTTAACATGGTACCTGTGTCCACTGCATTTACTATTGTCAGATGCTACAGTAATAAAATTTATTTTAAACTTCTTGAATGTACAGAATTGTGCTATGCTGAGAATGTACTTACATCTCATGTTCACAAACACAGTGAGGGTTATGGGTAGCTTGCACCAGGCTCTGCAGAATTATAAAAAAAGGTTGAAATAAAAGAAGTTGAAGTAAAATGGCACACTATTTATGTGGAGGTGTAGTGTCTAGATGAAGAAGCTTTATTATTTCCCTCCAGTACTGGAGTTATGGCTTGGTGTTTCAGCTGAGATGACTCATTGACAATTTCACCTTCCAAAAATTGTGTTGCAGCTGAATAATGTTTTTGAAGTCTGAAATAAAGCTGGAATGCAGAATTTTGGTTGATACAATTTAGTAAATTTTTCATGTTACCATGTTATTCATATTTATTACTTGATTTTATCGGTGTACTTACTTTTCCTGTTGGTAACTGCTAGTGAAAGACTCACTCTCTAAAGATATAACCCTCTGCATATTTTTGTGTATCTGGTACAGGATCATGTTTAAAGACTTGCATTTCTTTAAATGGACTTACTTTTCAATGGAAAGTATTGGGTTCCTTTTTTCATTACTCTTACGTAATCAAAATTCTTTGATACTACACTTGCACATTTTTGCAGTAACTGATTTTTCTTTTTTTTTTCCTATTAAGTTTTATTAATCTTTAACTTCTAGAATCATCATATAGCAATTAATTACATAGTTTGAGGTCTTGTTTGATAAAATCAGGGAAGAGATTGAGGTAGTGATAAAAAGCACCCTTTAAATCTGTTAAGCAAATAGAAGAGAAATTGGAAGTTAGGACATTGTTCAGCTGATGGGTTCTCTAGTATGTTAAGAATTTAATGGATTTCCCAAAACGTCTGTAAGACTAATAGTGTTAAGTATTTTGATCTTTACACCCCAGTCCCCCAAACTATTGAACAATTGATTCAAATCCAATCAAGTTTATTTATTTTGTTGTTTTTCTTCAATGACAATTGCCCCTATACTTACCAAGTAATGTGAGAAACTTGGTATGTTCCAGAGACTGCTGGAAATGTGACTTGTGATTTAGAATCCATTACTCTTTCCTATCCTTTTTTTTGGTGTGAGATACAAGATACATTCAAATGATTCCAAGGTTTGCAAGAAGTGTGTAGAACTCAGAGTGCAGGAAGTGGCTATTTTTATTCACGAAGTGATTGTGGGACTGTATCCTGGTGGCGTCATCAATTTGCCTCTCAGCAGACATATGGTGAGTTAATAAATAGGTTGTTGGTTGAAGCGTCTGCGTCAGTAAAATTTTGTTAAGAGTGGAGTATTCTTTTCCTTCATTTTTTCTCGCTGTGTTTACAAGTTGTTTGGTGGGATTTTTGTTTTGTCCTGACCTTTATCCAAATATTAAATGTGGGTAGTCAGCTAGGAGGGAATCTAGGCACTCACTGGTTCTGTCCCTTTCATTTGGGTATCAGGATGCGCTCTCTGCTTCAGCCCTTGCGTGTGTGGGCTCTGTGCCTCTCTGAGTATATAGATAGGCTTTGTGTTGCCATAGTTCCTGCTTCTGAAATAGGTGGGCTGGAAGATGTATCTAGGGAAGAGTAAAAATGGAAACTTTTTTTGTGCCCACCAGTGCAGCTTGATGGGTGGTTGTTTCTTGGTTTTCTGTTTTGTGGGGTTTTTCTGTTTATTTGGTTTGGGGGTTTTTTTGGTGGTTTTTTTTTGTTTGTTTGTGTTTTTTTGTTGGGGTTTTTGGTGCTTTTGTTTTATTTGTTTTTGTGTTGGTTTGGGAGGGGGGATGCTGTTTCTTTTTGTTTTGTTTTGTGGTTTTGGAGAGTTTATTATGTTTAGTTTGGTTGGGAGGTGGTGTTTTTGCTCCCCTCCCCACACTCCTTCCCTATGTGCCTATAAGGGAAGAGGGTGATTTTCTTCAGGTTCTGGGTCTAAGCTTTTATTTTACTTGAAAGGTACAATTTTCAAATGTTGCGAGTTAAAGGAAAAAGATTGAGAGCAATGCCTTGAGATTTTTTTTACTTCTAAAGAGTGCTTTAAAGAGTAATGCTGAACGCTCTATGTTTTAAGGCTAATTTGAGTATTAAATGTAATTTGAACAGCTTTAAGTACTGTGTATTATATTTAGACCGGCACGTTTTCAAATGCAGACAACAAAATGGTTCTGGTATGTGATTGTAGGACTTTATTTTTTAAAGTCTCTGTGTTTTTAAAGACTTTGTGACAGAATATGGGCTCTGCAGTCACTGAGAGTTATGCCTGGCCAGTGCCAGGCATCCCCTGACGTACATAATATAAGTTTAAATATTCACTCTGAATGGCTTAGTATCTTCATGATATACTTGGGAACATGCTGCAGTTGGGGAGATGGTTATTACTGCTCTGTTTCTGGACATTGTCCGTATTCACACTGAGCACCGTTACTTCACTTTTCTCATTTTGCTTATGGAGAAGCAAACACTTAAATGTTGGCTTGTTTTTTTTTTTCCAAACTGTAGTTTTAAAGGGACAGGGCAGTATCTAGTGAGGTTAAAATTCATGTTGCCAGGCCAGCGAGGTATGGTTTTGGTATCCTTAACTAAGTTAATCATCTACTGAATTAAGTCATACATAATTTGGCTACATCAGAGATTTTGTTCTAGAGATGTTTTCAGGAATAATTCCTTGATAGAATCTGAATACTGTAGATAGCCTTTGAGATGAGGAACAATTAATTTCCATTTTCACGTTGTAAATACTGTGGAATTATTATAGATTGGATTTGCATATCTATGTTTTTTTAGACATTCTTTACAAATTGTCCAGGAAAGTAACACTAGCAACCGATTTTGAATTCAAATTTTTCATACAGTTAAGGATTTTGGGTGAAATATAGTGGTTTAATATAGTTTCAGTCTTTAGTATTACAGAAACTCCATAGATTAATAGCATGGAATTCCTTTATTAAGAACAGTAATTCCTCACATTTCTTCTACTCACTGAAGGGTTCCTTTTTGTAATTTACTGTAAGAATGTTTCTCATTAGTTTTTCTTGAATCAACTACTATGTGTAAAATCACAATAGCACTAGTGTTTGTTCTGTAAGGTAGGTCTGATACATAATAAAGTTAGAATGTATTTCATTTCCTGTTTTTTCATAGATTATGTATTCAAATGCTCCTATAATGAATATAAGGAACAGATAAAATTTTATTGAATAGGACAACTCAGTAGATTGTTGTATTTCGAAGGAAAGATATCTGATGTTACAGAGCGAAACAACTATTTTGCCTAAGTTACTTCAGCAAATAATTGGTAAAGTTTGTTTTTTTCTTCCGTTGCTTTTTATGAATGAAAAACTCAATGGGAATATCATCAAACAGACTGAGGCTTGGTGTCCTGAGTTCTGTTCACTTTTCGTCTGATTTGACTTGTTATTCTGAGCAAGATATTTAACTCACCACCTGTTTACCTGTCCTTGAAGAGGAGAACAAAACGGAGCTGTTTAGTTTGTCTGTAGACACCTGAGGTATTGGTCACTAACCCTTTAGAAAGTATGTGCTAAGTAATGCACGGGATTCTCATTCTAATACAATTTCTAAAATAACTCCTCGGCAGTAGTAGGTTGGATAGAGCAGCTTATTGTTCGAAGGCAATTTGATAGCAATCTTCTTGGAAATATAATACTCCAGTGATGTAGTTCAGTTTTAAAGTAGGAACCTTTCTGCTTTGTTGACAATTTAATAATGAAATTATGTGGATATTTAAAATGAGCAGAGGACATGGCTTTGGAAACTAGTTCAGCATTGATAGCACTTGTTCCTCAATTTGTTCTTGTGGAGCACCAGGTTATGCTTAGAGGAAAGCGGAGAGGAAAAAAGTCACAGATTAAACTTCTATAACTACTCATGAAGCAAACTAATAATGGGATTTCTTAATTATCGGAATTAGAGTTCTTTGCTATTGATATTCTCTTTGAATATTACATAAAGCTGATTAAAATAATTGAATACTTTTTAAGTTTAGAGCATGCTGGGAAATGAAAATGAAGTTAAATACCTTCTTGTTTCCATTATAGCTTTTCAAACAGTATCAGTCCTGAACATAAGCAGGTTACATATATGATATTTTAAGAAACATTTTAAAATATTTTTCCAGTTTTGTAATGCCTTTTTAATAGATGCTGAGTATGTGAAACTCGATGATAATTATGAATAATACAATTATGCATTATAACTGATTCATTAGGGAGATAAATGCTTTCTTCTTACTACAGGAAATAAACTATTCCCACTGAAACACTACCTCAATTAATTTATGGTTTTCTTTGTGTCTCTTGGGAATCCTGAGCATGGTTCTAGTCAGGTCTTGAATAAGATATAATTTCTGTTTATATGATATATTCACCATAACTGTAAACACTTTTATTTCTGTGAACATCTAAATACAGTGGGTAGAGTTTAGAGACAGTGAAATAATTGTGTACCTTCTTATCTTTTTCTTTCAAACTCTGGTACATTATGCAGTATAGTATAATTCAAGGAAGTTCAGTGTGCTTTAAAAATGGATGTTAAGTCTGACGTTTGATTCTGATCAATGCTGTAGCCTAATTCTGTTCCCACCACTTTGCTTCTTCCAGGCCATGAGAGACTGCTCCCATGATGGCAGAGATTTGTATGAAAGGTTTTGTTGACCACTGCACGACTCTTAAATGCTAAAAGCAGAAGGCGCTAGCTGGTAGCTCAGTGTGGAGCAAACATTTTATTTTAAACTTCAAAAACAATTATGTCAAAGAAAAGTCGTGCCAAGGGAGAGAAGTCCGACATGGAGACTGAAGCCCTGCAAGCTGCTAATGAGGAGCTGCGAACTAAACTAACCAACATCCAGATAGAATTTCAGCAAGAAAAATCCAAGGTATTTGTCTGTTTCTATTTTGTGATCATTCTTTTAACAGTAGCACTGTTACAAACCATCAGAGTTTGATATTAAAATGTGTTAGTTGTAAAAGAAAAAACATGACAGAGAAGTGAGATCAGAAGAACAACTGATAAACTAAAACTGGTGCCAACTCTTTTAAGTAGTGTGCAAAAGGAAGCAAATATCCCCAAACACCCAGTCACTGAAATTTGCAATCACAGCAATACAAAGCCTTAGCTTACTGACAAGGGAATTTTGTATTTGATCTTACTGAAAATTGTATGTTGTAAAAAGAATCGTCTTCAAAATCAAACATCAGCACCTTATTCAAAGCATGTCACTTTAAATGCCTGTGAAGAATATCAATTAACTGGAAACTATCTATGTAGGAGTCCTGATTTGATTTCCTGAGGTTATGTGTGGCATCATTCTGAGCTATTCAATGATGCATCTGATTGCTAATGAAACAGATCCATCAATATTTGCCTGTCTAGCATGTGTTCAACAGGTATTTGGGTAATCAAGAGGACACGTAGGATAAACTATTAATTCATCAAATACATTCATATTTATAAAGATTAGCATTTACTTTTATATATTTCCATAGGTGGTTTAAAATATAGACAAACCAGTAAGGTTGTTTTTATTCTGTTAGTTTATTAAAATCAATTAGTGTATTTGAATTTGCACAAGGTAGTTCTGGAGATTAATCCATGTGCAGGTGGATTTATCTGTGTTTGACTGGGGATACTGTAGTTACAAGATTCTCAAAGACTTACCAAGTGGAGCAAGCACGCACTGAAAATGTGTTCTCTTTATATAACATATCTTTGTTCTAGCCTTTTTTCTTTATATCAGTGTAAAATGTGGAACACCTGAATAACAGCTTTTCTGTACATTCTGGTTTCATTAGCATCCTTGTGTGATACTCAGCTTTGAAAGGTCTTATTTTTTGCTTTTTAATTTACAAAGTAAACCAGAAAAACCAACAATGCTAATCTTCAGAACTTATTTCTTACAGAGGAAAAAGAAACCATAAAGCCTTAATTTTTGTTTGAGTGATGCAAAAGGTTCAGAATATATCATCCAACTAAATTTGTGTTGCCTTGGAATTTTTTCTTCTTCACAGACTGCAGCAAAAGGTCAAATCTCTTACGGGTCAGGGGTATTGATGAATGAGCAGATAAGTCAGGGGCTTTGCTATTGGCTTCCTCATCCAACTTCTCTTGCTGTTGATTGATATAATGGCAACAAATTTTAAAACAAGTGGCAGAAACTACTCGTGCTTTTTAAAACCATACACCATGAAATTTTGTAGTGGCTAATACCCTTTATAATTCACTGGCCGATAAGTTGTATTATTTCACTGTCATTTTTAGTGTTTCAGTGTTTCTGTTTGGAGACCTAAGGGTTGATGGTAGATTAAATTTACACTAGTAAAATTTTTTTTAGTTGTCTTATTTCCTATCTTGTTCTGTATAACTTTATATGTAGAAATATGGTTGTGAATTTTATTATGATTTTTTAAATTGCATTAAAGAGAGCACATAATTATAAAGTTATCTGACACCTTGGACAGAAGAATGAATTAATTTTGAGTCCTTAAATAACTCAAAATTAAGTTTTTGAACTTAGTTTTTGAATCAAAAAAAAATTACATGAACACTAGANTAATTTTGAGTCCTTAAATAACTCTGATTCAAAAAGAAAAAATTACATGAACACTAGAAGAGTTTAGCCCTGATACACTTCCAATTTTGATGCTTTACCTGTAATAGCGTCAAGTTTAACTCTTGATTAAACTAAGAATGGGGTGTAAGTACAACACCATGACAGCTGCTGGAACATTTTCAATAACTATACTTCTTACACTTCGTTCAGTCTAGGAAGATTTGCTTCAGTTTGGTTACTTGCTCACCTTTCTTCAGCTTAAAAATTTGATATTTTCTAGTGTATCGAGGTTGTTACTGAACACGGATCTGTGTATTGTGCACATATGTGTGCGGACAAATGGGTGAGCTCACATATGTAATCTGTGAAAGAGGAAAGAGGAAATTACAGCCAGAGTGCTCTAAAATCCTACTAGGTGTATATTGCAGTCTGTGGTAAATTCTGCAGTGTGTTGGAGTGCATTTCTGTGAGGATGCAGACAGGGGAAGAGATCTTCAACCTCTTTCCCTCATCTTTGCTGTGGTGCTTGCTCTAAATCATTTAACTAGAACTGAATGTGCAGCTTATTTCCCAGCCTACTTCAGCCTGTGCGGTAGTTACAGGATGCCTTGACTGACGAGATGAGTAAATCAAAGCCATAGAGATTCTTCCTGTTTAGACTGTAGTTTAAAAATAGTAACAAAACGAAGAGAAATTATTTCTTGGTATCAGAGAAGTAAAAACACTCTACCTAGAGAATTCTTAATAAATTAGGTAACTTTACTGGCGTAGAGGTAAGAGTGAAGTATTGAAGCTGCTAAACAGACAGCTCTGTGACCCGTGTGACATTAACTGTAAGGAAAGGTAACAAACTCTTGTGGGGCCAATTTATTCAATTTAATTTTCCTAAACTATTATTTCCCTCACGTATATGCCTATATTAAAGATTTATCTGAGAAAGAACCTTCTAATTGATGAGAGACATCACAAATGGAGATTAGCCTTAACATACTTTTGCCTGCAAAATACTGCTTTCTCTGAAATAAAATTTTACCCAAGAGACATTCAAATCTTTGTACATATTTTCCTAGTTCATCTGGTTTCATTGGTTGTTGATCCATGTAAGGAAATTTTGTCTGTAAAGTTGTTTTACTGCATGTTTATGCAATACCTGATCCAAAACTGGTATGTTTGCAGATCTTTGGATGTGCATCATTGTGGATCTTGCTGGTGGTGTTTTGGCCATCAGACACACGAGTAGCTGGGTTCATGTATGTTGCCTAAGGGGTGAAGCAAAAGTTGTGGCCCTGCCTTGGTTCCCATGTTCTGTCTCTTGTTTTGGGAACACCTGTTTGATAGCTTTGAGGAGCCTGCTGGATATAGGATGTCCTCTGGGCCTGTAGGTTTGCTGCCACCTATGGAGAGCCTGGAGATGGAAATGCATGAGCTGAGCAGGGGCTCGCATACTACCCTGGCTCTGCTAGTGAAAAAGCTGTGTTGGAAGACATCCAGCCTTTGGGTAATGAGTAACGAAAGGAGTTGACCAGAGCACAAAAATTATTTTAAAGTGAGTGGAGACAGGACTCCCTCTGACTGAACCCTAAAGTCCAGTGCTATGAGCACAAGGAGCTGCTGTGAATGAGCATGGTCTTGGCAGTCAGCTCAGTGGTTTTATAAATGCTTGTGCTAAGGTCCATGAATATTTAGGAGCAAATATTCCAAAGTACCTCTTCCCAGTGAGATAGTTAGGAAAAATTAGAAGGTAGTCTTCTGATATTTTGAGTAATACTTTGTTTTTGATAGCAAGGTGTTATAGTGTTGGCTGTCACTCCATCTTCACCAAGTTCAGTTATTGCTTTTAAATATCCATATTCTATTTGTAACTGTACATTTGTAGGCTTGAGATCACAACATCTAGGAGTTAAGATAAATGAGATGTTTCATCTCAGTTTCCACTGTATCACCTCACTGCTGGGAAGGGGAGTGATAGAGCAGCTTGGTGAAACTTTGTGTGTTTTAGATTATGGCCACTGCTCCTTATTCTGTCAATGGGCACCACCAGAAAGAGTCTGGCACCATCCTCTTGACACTCTTTGAGATATTTATACGTATTGATGAGGTCTTCTCTCAGTCTTCTCTTCTCTAGGCTAAACAGGCCCAGCTCCTGCAGTCTCTCCTCACAAGAGAGATGCTCCAGACCCCTTCTCATCTGTGTTGCCTTCCACTGAACCCCCTCCCGTAGCTCCTTGTCTTTCTTGTATTGTGGAGCCCAGTATTGAACACTGTACTTCAGATGCACGTCACCAGGGCCAAGGTCATTGATAAACAAGTTGAGTAAGACTGGACCCAGTACTGATTGCTGGTGCTCCCCAGCTCCCCAGCCTTCAGCTGGGTTCTACTCTGCTGATCCTGATGCTCTGAGCTCTGCCATTCAGCCAGTTCTTGATCTACCTTGATCCACTGTCCATTCATCTAACCCACATTTCCTGAGCTTACCTACAAGGATGTTATGGAAGACAGTGTCAAAAGCTTTGCTGAAGTCAGAGTAGACAACATTCGCTGCTCCCCCCTCATTGACCCATCCAGCCATGCCGTTGTAGAAGACTATCAGAGTGGTCAAGCATGTTTTCCCTTTGGCGAATCCATGCTGACTCTCCTGATCACCTTCTCTTCCCTTACATTCAAGTTTGCAGTTCCTGGCAAAAAGCAGTGTGGAGAGTATCCGTCTTGTGATTGACTACTGTGCCACAAATTAAAACTCCCTGCCATTAAATCCAAGAGAAAAAAATGAGGTAGTCCTGAGTAAGTTCTTATCGTAACATTTTTACTGGGGCAGTTGTTCGGTAGCACTTGGAAATAGAGATGATTTAATAGGTTATTGCCTTTTAAAAATGCATAGTTTTAAAATTATTCCATTGACTCTGGTCGTAAAGCTGAACTATTATTTTTCTGTCTCAAGTGTGCAGAGCACCTTGCCATAGAAGACAACACAGATGCAAATATCCAAGGGCAATATAATTATATTGTTTTAAAGAAAATCCTGCTTTCAGGCACTTTTCAGACATAAGGAAAGAAGAAGCAACGATGCTTAGCATTATTTCTTGAAGAAACTAACTTCTTCTATGACAACAACATTGTATCAATGCGCACCAATTTTTAAAGTTTTAATTTAGAAAGGTAGAAAATAACTGTTTTATTGGTGCCCTGATATCCTGCTGGACTTTGTTTCTCTATTGGCTTCATTTTTTTGGATAGAATAGCTTTCTTCATGTAAAAAAAAAAAAAATACAGAAAGAGTGCCGGAAATTAAAAAAGAGAAATTGCTTTAATATTTAGGTTCATTTTGAAAGTGAGACTCAGGCATATGGGAAAATGCCGCACTACTATTTTCATTCAGTCAGTTGCTCTGGAAGCCAGACGTGTGCAGACCTGCACAGCGTGCAGGACAGAGGGACTGAGGGGTGCGGGAAGGACAGCTTATGGCTTTCAGGGAAGATCTAACTTTCCACCTTCTCTGACAAAAAACAGGAGTAAGAAAAGACTTTTTAACGACCTTGAGAACTGGGATGCATCTTTTTTTTTGTGGGTCATGAGGTGTGATAAGCATTTAAGATGCTGTGTAAAAATCCAGGGTTTTTTGAGGGATTCTAATTCTTGTTTAAATTGCTCTTGCTGAAACTTTTAGGTAAAATTAGTAGCGATGTATGATACTACTCAGTTACTTTGAATGGTTAATACGTGTTTCCACAGACAGCAATAATGCATATCAGTGTTGCCTTGCCTTCCCTTAATTCAGTTAAAGATGAAAAAAATTGTGCAAGTATGCTAATTTGTGTGACTCAGTGCTCCTCGAAAATGTCAAAATCTATTTCTCATTTATTAAAAATGCTTTTAGGAAGTTATGCTCATGAATGTGTTGTATTGAAAACTGCCTTTCAGTTGTATGCTTTATGTACAGTATGACTAATTTAAAATTACTGTAGTTCTGGAGGTATATTATCTGTGTTTGTATATGCCATTATACAGTTTGTTTCCCCAAGTTGTCATTAGTAAGTTTCATTGCTCAGTTTCATTTCAATTGTCTTGGCTCATCAGTAAGGCAATAAGTAAATGATGAGTGTTGTTTCATTTGCAAATTTATCTATAAACTAGTCTGTTTACTTCTGATAGTAAACAGGTGAGTAAGTGACCTAGGTTTGTTACAGCATCATGGAATGATGTGGCTTGGAAGGGACCTTTAAGTATCATTGATTCCAGCCTCCCCACTGTGGACTCTCCTATGGAACTGGGTACCTTAATGCAAGTGCTGAAAATCACTGCTGTCCACTGTAGGCTTGGAACTAAATGTCGTCCCAACAAAAGAAATAACACGTGGATATATCCTGCAGATAATTTCCAGTAGCCAGATTTACCATTTGGGGAAAAAAACCCAACCTCTATCTCTCTATTGAAGATACATTCTCAGAATCATCCTAGAATAGAGTGACAATATCTATAAAATCTGCTTGTGACAGTGTCTGATTCAGAGCTGTTACCTTTTCCACAGCTGTAATGACAGTGCTCTCCCAGGTGGTGTTTCGTCAACAGTGCATCTAGGTTACTTTCATCAAAATGTAGATACCTTTCCTCCCTCTCCTGCTCCACTCTCTTTCTTTCTTTGAATCAAGGATAAGCTTGAGTTGGTTAATTCTCAAAGTTACAGTTCAAAATAAGAGGGTTGTAACATCTTCTGCATAGGAAAAGTCTGCTGTCCCAGCTGCCTGAAGACTTCAGGTCAAGTTGTGATGGGTTTACCCTGACTGGACACCTATCTGACCAAGTTGCAATTCTGGCTTAATTTAGTTTAAATTAAATGTATAATACAACTACAGATCACAGCTTTGTGTAGCATAGATAGAAGCAGATGTGGCAGTGACTAACATTCTGCTGCTTGGTAGCCTTCTTTTACCATGAAGCACTGTTTGGTATGTATGTTTGTATTGTCACTCAAAACACAAGGCTTTGAAACCTCTGCCTCTGATAGAGGTTTTGGCAGTCTCTGTAATGGGGATAGTAGAAAGATGTTACTGAAACTATGAATGATGAATTACATTATAGCCTTTCTGGTATACTGCAATAGGCAAGTGAGTCTTTTTCTTTTTTCCCCCCTTTATTCTAAATTAACATCTGATCCCACATGGAAAAAGTATTGCTTTCCACGCAGACTGCTGAGCATCATTTTATAATGAGGTTTCATCACAGTGGATATTACTATAATAGGCTATAACATTTTTCCACTATTCCTTCCCCAACCCTTAAGAGTCACTGGCCTATATTTTCTGAAATGTCTGGGGACATGAATAGTCTCAGTTTTGGGGTGAGATCTGAGGTCCATTGAATAGACTTGATTTTTCAAAAGGCCAATTCTTTTGGCTTATCTAATAAGGACTTTCCCATTAAAATAGCTAAGAAATTAAGGAATCCAAAATAAAAGTATTCCCAGCGTAAACAAAAAGTCTTTTCCCTGTTCGATTAATTTTCCATCTTCTTGTAGAGCACAGTAGAAGGGTTATGGGTGAGAGTAGCCTGGTGTGGTTGGTACAGGAAATAAGGAGATAACTAGATTGTGTGTTGCTCAGTTTTATTTTATTCCCTAAAACTGTGAGAACTCATTGCCAGTTGCACACCCCTGTAGCAGATTCCTTAACATGCACATGGCCTTTTTCCAGCCCTGGTTCTCTACTTGTTTGCTGGAGAGAAGAGTGCAGTCTTTGCTTTTGAATATTCAGCATTGGTTTTTAATACTAGTTTAGAAGCAGCTTCCTTGGTGACTTTTAAAAGTGGAGTGGTACTTGTTAATCAGTATTTTATATTTTGTTCCAGGTAGGTAAACTGAGAGAAAAAATCCAAGAGGTTAAGCAAGAAAGGGAGCAGGAGCAGCATAAGCACACTGCCTATGTTTCTGAACTGAAAGCCAAGCTCCACGAGGAGAAAATGAAGGAACTTCAGAGTGTCAGAGAGCTACTGATCCGGCAGCATGAGCAGGAGGTGGCAAGAATGGTGAAAATCAAAGATGGTGAAATTCAGCGTTTGCAGTCAACAGTCAATGTCCTGCGGGACGGGGCGGCTGACAAAGTGAAGACGGCGCTGCTTAGTGAGGCAAAGGAGGAGGCTCGCAAGGCATTCGACGGGGAACGAATGAAGCTGCAACAAGAAATCTTGGAGCTGAAATCTGGCAAAAAGCAGCTTGAAGAAGCTCTGAACAACATTATGCAGGCAGATAAAATGAAGGCTGCGGACCTACGCACGGCTTATCAGTCCCACCAGGATGAGATCAATAGAATAAAGCGGGAATGTGAGAGGGAGATCCGCAGGCTGGTAAGTTCATTAAGTAATGCTGCTTATTTCACTTTATAGCAGGTATTGGTATATTGCTGTATGTGCCCATAAATACCAAAGCAGCCTTTGGCAGTGATACCTTCCCTCAGTGCCAGCTGCTACAATAGGCCACTATTTCCACTACTTTCTCCTCCTTACAGCAAAGAGGAGCCGTAGGCTCCTTAGCTTATCCAACACGGTCCAAAGCTTTGTGTCCCACCAAATAGAATACAAGTCAACCAGGACTTGCCAGGATGAATTTTCTCAGCAGATCAAAGAAATAAACTTTCCCCTTCCTAGTTGTACAGCTATACTCCTGGTGACCAAAACAAGTCAGGGATTGTTCATTAGATAATGGAAGAACGTGAGATGGCAACATTAAATTCTCATAGAGTTTTTATATTGAAATTGGAGGAACCGGCTGTGCTGAAACAAGACAGTCTCTTTGCTTCTTCTGCGTCTTTATCCAGGTCATTCAATTTTAAACACAGCTGCCCTTTCAGAATTTCTGTACTTTTTCTATAGCAGCAGCAAAGTTAGGGCCTAGGACAGCAGGCTTTTTTCACGCTTCATAAACCCTAGGGCTTCAGCACAGATGGCAGATTATGCTGTTTGTATAAAATCAAAATCCAGGCGATATTTCCTGTCAGTGGGTGCCCCAAATTATTCAGCTTTGTAAAATGTAAGGAATCTAAGATGGGCTGTACACAGTAATACATTTAGAAAGGTCTTCATCAAGTGACACTTCTGTTTGGTAACATGGTATTTTCTATATATATGTATATATCTGTTTATCTGCACAAACTAGCAGTACAATAGCTATGCAAATGAAATCTAAAATTACAATAAGCATAATATTTATGTTATGTCAAGTAGTACAGACTTGGAATAGAATGAAACATCAGTTTCCTTAGGAAAATATCTTGTCAGTTTGAATTTGCACAGAAATGACCTCTTTTTTCTTGTATTCCTTAGGAAAAACTATGGTGAGTGCAAGCTACAAACTGTAATATCTGTTTAATGCTGGTGATTTTCTGTCTGAGACAATGAAAGCTGTTAATGCAGTAAATATTTATGCTTTAAATTAATTGGATGTTGATCAAGTCTCAGGGGTATCATTTAGTTCATTAATTAAGACTACTGCAAAGACTGACAATGTGGAGTTTCTGCAAACATAGTTTCTTTCATGTTTTGTTCTGCATTAGAAAAATAAAATTCCAAAATCATGGCTATGCAGTACAGGCCATTATAAAAAGTGTTAAAGAGGAGAGAAGGTTGATAAATTCTGGCATGTGTTTTTCTGGAGGACATTTTCTAAATGAATTTAACCTCCTCCAGGAAAGGTTTCAGAGGAAACACTTAACTCCTCACTTTCAAGAGTAGAGGTTTTCAGCCTGTTGTCATGCAAAGTTGATGAAGAAGGGCACTCTGTTTTCTGTCTGGCACAAAAAAAAATCCTGTGAAGTCATTCAAAATTTTAATTGTAGTCTTGATGGGCCTCTGTGACTCAGTACGTACATCTGAAAAGGTGAATGTATTTGGGAGAGTGTGTAGATAACTCGTGTCCTTTTCCCAGCACCAGAGGAAGCCTGCCCCTTGTCTTGTGGGCTTTCTCAGGAAATGTTCATGTCTTCCTCCAAGAGCCTGGTGCTGCCTTCTAGTGCCTCCATTCCTTTCATGTAATGAATTTCAATTTTTTCCTTAAATTCATTGGTTTGTGGGGTTTTTTGAGAGAAGAGTTTCTTCTTGGAATTTGTAGGAATTTAGGCACTTGTTATTGCATAGGGCATTCTTTAAATCTGGGACGAGGTAAAAAATACTGCAGGGTTCCTAGATGCTACTCTTTTCCTTTGAGAGAGTACGTGGGATTATAGAATCTGATCACTGGGATATTTCCCTCTCTCCTCTTCCCTCCATTTAATTAGTTCAAGGGATGCTTGCCTCAATTTCAGATTAACCCCATCAGCTCTGAATTTGGGGTTCTTGGTTGGTTTCTACCCTTGTGGGATGAAATGAGAAGGATGTGAGAGGGAGTGTTACTAATATTAGCACAGTTCTGTAACTGAGTTTCAATTAATGTGCTCTTTTGTATGTGTGCAGTGTTTTATGGCACTATTAAGAAACCAGCATCTTTGGGATTAACGACCTAAATGGGCTGGCCGTAGCGTAATTCAAATTCAGACAGAGTAATTCAGGATGCAGTCTGATTGTCTTGTCAGACTTGGTTGATTTATTTTGCATTTCAGATCACAGATTACTTTTGAGCATGTATTTTTTATAGATATTGCAGCTAGAAAAAAGATCTATATTTTTGCCATTAACTTTAATACCCATGACTAATCAAGCAAAATCTTACAATTCTTGGCTGTTATCAAAAAATAAGTTATGAGAAAGGAAAACAGCAAAATCCATTGTCTGTGCAAATATGGATACAATTATATTGAGCATATAAACAGCTATGGTTGTATTGTCCAAATGTCAGTATTTTAGAAATATGATTAGAGATTGTCTTCATGATTTTGATTTGAGCCATGAAAAATACCCAACGAACCTCAACAGAGACAGGACTGAATGGGTAAGGTCCTAGTGCTTAATAAGAGAAAGTAAAATATGTATTTGGCAAAAAATATAACACACTTTTTCTCTGTGCAGTATGAAATTATACTGAAATTCTTCAGTTCCTGTGATAGAAAATGTGACAGTGATATAAATATTTTCATTCATTTAAGGAGTGCTAATTGCTGTGGATTTTATTCTCCCACCCTCCAAGAAAATACATCTTTGTTGTATATATGCATCAGCACAATGTGCTGGCAACTATGAAACCAGAAGTAAAAATGGATAGTAACAAACTGGAGGGACAAATGAAACAGATGTCTTGAAAGTAAAGAGGCACCTTGGAGAATAAGATAAGAAGATAAGAAAGGAAGAACAGCTATTAGTTATTTTTTTCAGTCCCTGTCTTCTGAGTAGTTGAGTCTGAACAGTTGTGTTGTTCCATGTACAAATGTACACAAAATAACAATTTCAGCCAATTTTTCTTAGGCCTTGATTAAGCTTGCCATTTAACTGACGTACTTGGTGTTAAAATTAGGTTTAAAGTTTTTTCAGAGGTAAGTGAAGTTGCTCTTTTTTGCCTGACAATCCTGAAATAGCCTGTTCACATTGTTGGTGATGCGTGGAAAGAGACCAGCCTTACTCTGTTATCAGCACAGGTGGGAAGGAAGGCATGGCTATTGACTATGGCATATTTGTTAGAGGTTACATTCATTTTGGGACAACTTGGACACTGTTTTTAAGCATGCCCTTACATTGCAAGGCACATTTCTCTAGCCACTGTTTTTGCAGTGGTAAGATTAATGGACACTTTACCGTGCTTGCCTTGGAAAATATATGCAAAAGCCCAGTCATTAAAAGGATATTGAATTATGACATCACTCTCACAATTCAATATCCTACTAATTTTTAGTATTGGTTGAATAAGAAAAAAGCTGAATGTTTGTTTTGTGAACACTTAATATAATATTTGAACACTTAATATAATATTTAAACTTTGTAACAAACAAATGACACTTGCACCCTGCATTTTGTGGTGTATGTTTTAGTAAACATTGTTTCTTTTATTGGAAATGTCTTTAGCACCAAGCCTTTTACTTATTTGACAGATAAATACCATCCTACCCTATTAAAATCTTTACACATATGGTCTTCCTAAATATTCTTAAACAGCTTGGATTGAAATTAATTGAAAGACTTCACTTTAATATAAAATAGACCAAATTTTCTTAACCACAAAATCATTATAAAAGATCACACCAATTGTATTAGATGCACAGTAAGGTTCCTGTTTTAGAGGGCACACAGTACACCAGATGAATTAAATTTGCATATTTCAGTTGTATTTTCAAGTAGCCTTATAAAAGTTGTCTAAAGAGCAATGTGACAGTACTTCAGATTCATACTTGCAAGGCAAAAAATCCTTTTGCTGACAATAGAATCAAAGTAAAAGAAATTGTTTGCAAGAAGTGATTTTCAGAAGTTCCTGATCAGCCATGATTTATGAAGACAGATGCACTATTTAAGTGTCCTTAATCTCCTTAATCCAAATTATCTTGCTGCATAAATAAAAAAACTCCTTCTAGTGTGGACCGCTTCTTCTGCCTGGTGTTTGCCAAATAAGTATAGTGCAGAACATGAAATAATAGAATTCAAACTAATAGATTAAGCAATTTTTAAAGGTAGAAATCCAGGCAGTTTCACTGAAACTTCTTGTCAAGAGAAAAACCCTCTTATGGAATAAGCTCATGTACCATATATATTGATTTTTTAAAAACACTGTGATTTCAGCTTTGTGTCTGTGTGTAACATAGCATCTAATGATTTAAGTGAAGGCTTCTGACAAATGTCTTTTCAGAATTAAGAATTAGGTTGTTCCAGTTCAAGACAACCCAAAATTTCAACTCACGTCCTTCACAAATTCATATTTTCTAACCTTGCACAGCTTTTAATATACTTCTCTGTCTTTAAGTCCTTAGCACGGATTATACTGATAAGGTGTCTATAGTCTTTAATATTATTTAGCATTGGGAGTATAATACAATCATGGAAAAATTTTGAGGGTCCTCTCGAGGTCAGGTCAGCTGGTCCGGTGCCCTGCTCAAAGCAGCACTGCTTTGAAGGTTGGATCGGGTTGTTCTGGGCCTCCTCCAGTCCAGTTTGAAAACCTCCCAAGATGGAGTTCAACAGTGACAGCCTGCCCCAAAGCCCTGTCACTGTGAAATTTCTTTCTTCTTTTGACTGTCACTGTTGTCCTTTTGCTGTGTATCTTGGAGAAACATGTGCTTTGTTCATCGCTGTATTCCCCTTTGGATGGCTGAATGGATGTCTGCTACTGTAACGCATCCTGCCTGCTTCCTTTGGCCGGCTCAGCAAGCCTGGCACCTTCACCATTCCTTGAATGCTAGATGCTGCAGCCCCATAGTGGTCTCACTGGCCTTCCTCCAGTTATGTGGCACTTAGGCCAGTTTGTCAATACCTTCTTTTTTGTGCTGGGGAGCCCGAAAGTGGCTGTGGTGCTCCTGGTGTAGTTTCACATACGCGTAATAAAAGGCTAAATCTCTTTTGGTACACCCCTCCTGGTTTAGCCCAGTATCAAGTTAACTTCATTGCAGGCTCTCACCACTGACTCATATCCAACTTGCCCTACAGGACACAAAAACCTTTCCTTTTGTCTTTCCATTTTTCCTCTTTTCTTTCTTCCCATTGCAAAACTGCCAACTGCAATTGGCATCCAACTGTTGCAGGCACTTGAACGCTCTCAGGGGCAGCGCATTGTATCTTTCTTAGGCAAACTTTATGAGAGTTTCTTGGCTCGTTTCTCCGACATGTCAGAAAGTTCCTCTGAATGATGTTCCTATCCTCTAGCGTGGCAACAGCTCCTCCAAATTTGGTATCATCCACAAATTTGGGGAGCAGTGCATTCCATTTCTTCATACGGGCAATTGACGAAGCTGTTAAAATTTGTTACTCCCTTCTGTTTTCAAGGGATACAATTTAGATGAACAAATAAGATACTTTTATGTTCTAAGAGATTCAGCAACTATTTTTCAGTAAAACATGAAAAATAGTAGAAGCAAAAGTTTAATGCTCCACCAAACCCCAAATTACCTACTGGTGGGAACAGTTTCCTAATAATATTCATGTTCTCCTGCATTCCCATTACTAGGATTTTGCCATTTTAAGGCAGTGGAATTCATATCTTTATGTTACTTTCGTCACTGGGGGCAATGCAATGCTCTGAAAATTCTGGAGCAGAGGTACAGTTGGCTGTTGGCGGGGGCACTGTCTGATCCTCTGCTGGCCTGGGGAGAAGGGTGGAGCCTGGCTTTTCTCACTTCACTTGTGCAGTGGCACATGCGCATGAGTTTTGATTCCTAACCAAAGTCTTGAATTTTGAGACTGGAAAGCTGAGCTTTGAATCATCCAAGGCAGTCATGTGTGGTTGGGTAGAGCTGTAGTGTGCTTCTTCTCGGCTGCTTAACCCCGCATGTATTTCACACACAGCTGCTGATATCAAATTGTAGGCTGTTCCCTGGATTTTGCCATCTGTTTGAGACGCGTGTTTCAGCTGCATTCCAAGGCTGAGCTAATCTGCAGCAAAGACCCACCACCTCCAGCTTTGTAGGACTGCAAATAATACTTGGCTTTCCATCCTCTGAAGATTTATGCTTGTTCTCTTAGGAGCTAACCAGGCAGCATTCCAGCCAGACGCTGTTTTTCCCTGAATCAAGCAGATCTAATGAAACCTTTTTTATAGTGCAGGCTCAGCATTTTGTGTTTGTTCTTAATAGTCTGTAAAAAGTTAGGAAGGTCACAAATTTGACTTCTATATCTCCTTACAAAATTTAGAACAGTATTAAAAACCCACAAAAGTTACATACAGTGTAGCACCCGGACAAACAATCTCCTGAAGTTTGTATTATTTAGTTTTGCTACATTTTTATCTTTTTGACTACTTGTTCATTACAGCTCTGTCAATGAATTACCTTGGGATAGGTAATAGGAAAATCCAGTAGTAGATGTTGTACCTGGCTTTTGAGAAAGATGTGAGAAATCTCTTATCAGTAAGTTCTGAGATTTTCTGCCCACATGGTGTTTCTTGTATAATTTATCAAAACTTCTCATGAGATTTACACACTTCAGAAAAATATGTGGGAAATGCTAGTGGAGGAAATTATTGACTGTTGGTTTAGAAAAGTTACACATGAAATTAAGAGTAAGTGCTCTCCACCTCTGTCTGTGACCCTTATTACTCAACTGAATGGTTGGCATCTCTTGTCCCTTTTCCCCCTAAGTTTCCCAAATAAGCAGCAAGCATTTATTTAAATAGCTGATGATGTCTGTTGTAGTACTATGCACAACTCTGGAATATTTTAATTCTTCTCTCCAGGTGGACTTTCAGCTTGGGATATTGTTGTTCAGTCTCAGTGTCCCTTTATAAATATAAAAAATGTTCATTCCATTTGGTTCAATCTCTACCTGGGTTTTTTTTTTGAGTAGCATCTTCTTTTTGTTATTCATAGTAACCAGCAATCCTTCTGTCATGATAGCCCTATTTTCAGTGTCAGGCATTTAGTATAAAGGCTAATTAAATTTATTCTGGAGAAGAGGACTAGAATTTTGTTCTGCAGTTGGCTAGGAGATAACTTTGACAAGGATGGGTAAAGAGGAAGGTCTTACACTTGGCAATGCAGCAGCTGGCTTTTTCCACTTTGGAAACTGAATATGTCATTGCCTTGATGGATGTGGCTTTTAATTCCCTGAGAATTTCTCTTTCAACTTCATGAGAGGCTACAGTTCCCCCAAAGGTCTCTGACTTTCTTTCACTGTAGCTATTGAAGTGCGGCATAATTAGCAGGGGATGCTTTTTCCAATGACTGGCTTGGTTCTCTTTCATGTTTGATAAATATTATTAAAAGACTCATTTCTGCTCATTTCTGTTAGCTTTAAGGAGGCAGTTAGATACCTGTTCTTAGGAACCTGGGTAATTTTGACACAGGCTATAAATGCTAGCTCTTCATGGACATAATGCAGGTTGTGTCTCTCTTCAGCATCTAACATTTGACAGCACAAAACCCCTAAAGAAATGATGTTTAAAAAGCTCTGATTTTAACCAAGAGCTCCAGAGTTACTTACACTGCTCAAGGTGATTTCTCAGTAATTTGCCTCTGCAGCTGCTTGTGAATGATCTTTAGATCCTCTTTCACAGGGTATTTCTACTATTTTTCTTCTCAAGGCATATAATTGAAAATGCCTTCTAACCTCATGTTGCTCCACTGCCTTCCTACCACAGACTTTTTGTACTGAGTTGAACCATCCTTAAATGCATAAAGAAAAATAATCACTGTTCTAAAGTACTTTGAAATCCATGCAAAACAATGTAGAAGAGTTCATGTGACTCTGTTTTGCTTTGTAGCTGCAAAAAGTGGGTAAATTTGTTTTAAACTGAGAACAAATTTGAAACCAAAGCAGGCAGTTGGAAGGAATTTCTGGGATTATATATTTGATTTAAACAATATGTGTGAGCCCAGTGCATGATTTGGGATGTCATTGTGCTAAATATGTTGGAAGAAAAGATGTTATCTATCCTTTGTATCTTAGTGAGAGGTCTCAAACGAGTTGCAGAACAGGCAAGAATCTGTGAAAGCAGTGGTGGGAGTTAGTGCATGTTCCAGTTGCCACTTGTTGGTCCTTCAAGTACAATGCCATGGTGGAAAAACATGGAAACGCTTCTTAATCTGATCTGCTGAAGGGCTTCTATGCCTGAAAGCTTTCTAATCAACTCTGTCACTTAGTCTAATAAAAAATACTACTTCTCTTTAAGACCTAGATTCTTAGACAGCCTTGGCTATGACAGAGTTCCTTCCACAACATGTGCGTGATTAAAATAGCAAGCAACAGGGAACCTGGATTAATCCGTTTTGATTTTCATTTACCTAATGGAAGATATGCTTCTCCCCAGTAAAACAGAGACCATAATACATGTGTCTAATATATATACTTAGTGCATACCTAATTTTATTGGGTTGTTTTCCTTTATGCTACCAACTTTTTTCCTTCATGTAGCAAACTGTGGCTCCAGTGGTTCTCCAGTGGGACAGAACTGACATGGAGACTTTGTTTGATCTTTTACAATTATTAGAATATATAATACTAGGCTAAACTAAAGTCTTCTTCTATGGCAGCTTATGTTCCGTTTAAACCTAAACCATCTCTCTCTTTTTCCTAGTAATGTACCTCCTCTATCATTGCCTCCTGGGCCCTTGACATACCATCTCTCCCACGTGGAACTGAGGGAAGTTGCATTGCTGTAAAATGCTTCTCTTCCTTTTTTTCCCCACTCTGCACAAATTTGTACTCTCTGTTAAGAAAGCAGGCAGGGAAGATGAACAAATTTGCTCTGCACCTTGCAAGGCTGAACAAGATAGTAAGTCTTTGGGTCAGACTGCAGTTGATTTAAGAAAATTGAGGCATTAACTAGGTTGATGCAGTTACATTGGATAAACAAAGGGTGTAAATGTTCCCCTTGAAGAGAGCACAATTGTATTGACCCTCATGGTTCTGAAGCAGAATTTGTAGGCATTCTTGCTGCAGTTCTAGTTGTGTTTATCAATTTGTGGTAAGTTAGTTGCTTAGAAATTCTTTGTTGTACAAATTCTTTGTAGTTAGTGATTATAAAACATGAAGCGCTGTTGCAGTGTTCTGTGTATTTGTGTGTGTGTTTAAGAGGTTCTCTAGTGCATACCTGTAACTTAAAATAGAAACCCAAAATAAAAAAGGATCTGCAGTTATTGCTATTATATGATATCAGTGTTTCAAAGACTTTTATGTTTGACTGAAACATGGGACATTTGTTGTTTTTGGAAAGATTCACCACATGTAGATTTTTTATGGTAGGGAAAAGAGTAGTAGGAAAAGCAGAGGAGAATTATGCCTTCCCTTAACCCCCACCTCAAAGCCATGCTCTTTCATGGCATTTCTCTCTAATTTGTGTGAGCTTGTGTGCTTTGATCAGTGGAAGTGTGGGAGGAGGGTGACATGGGCGTGGCTGCCCTGGTCACATCTGTTTCAAAGGATCAGTTCTGCGGCAGTTCAGCAAGTAGCAGACGAACCAAGATTGTTGCTTTCCTTTTTTTCTTCTAACTTAAACCCTATGTCATTGCATTTACCATTAAGTTGTGAGAATATGAAGAGTATGAAAATGCTACTAATTGGGTATCTGAAATTAGAGCTGCCTGTGTAACCTTGGGTCTTCTTATTGAATGTGTGCCTTGCCTGGGCAGATTCCTGTGCTAGTTATGTGGATGTTCAGTGTGAACACCTGTGGCATTGAAAGCGAAACTGTCCACAGTATTTTGTTACATGACATTTTTTCCTCCCGAGGGCTCCCTGATACATCAGTGTGCATGACAGATAGCATTCAGTAAATGAGGCAGCTGCTTAATTTTTGTCATTGTTGTTCACTGCACAGTCCCCCTGAAACCCTGCATGTTGCGAATTCTTCCATTAACAAAAACTGCATTCTTTTCCTGCAAGTCCTTTTTGGCATACTTGGAAGTCTCACAGATGTGAATTGACACACTGGGAATTATTGGTTTTATTTACTGTATGAGGAGTTGGGACACAGCAACTTTTCTAAATCAGGGAAGAAATCTCCATCAGAACCAATCTTCATCAGTTCCAGTTAGAACTTCAGAGTAGTCTAGACCACTTTATTAACTTCAAATCTGACCTTTTAATCTTTGATCATGGTTCAGCCAGGCCATCTCCTGCCAGTCAGGTTCTGTACACGAACTAATTTCATGTTCTTGTAGACTGTGAAAGGATTAAGGCAAGAATCCTGAAGAAGCAAATTGCATCCGATCATGTAATCTCATTGTGTTAATCCTGTAAATCACTTTGATTGAACTATAAATTACTTCCGCAATTCTTGTGGACTATAATAAACAACAAATGTATGATTTAACAAGTTCGTGATTTTATTTTATTTTTTCAAGTAAGGTTTTAATACTCTTACCTCCAGAATTCCATGTGTTTATGTTGGCCAAGAAAACAGTTTTTTAAACTGAAGGAGATACAGCACAGTTCAAATAAGTATATTGTTAATGGCTAACATTCTTTTTAAGAAATCTGTTTCTACAGTAACTGCTGCAGATTGTCACTTCCTTTAGCATTTGGAATAGTACCAAAGTGAATTTAACACTGATGCTGCGAGGGACAAATCCTATGAGAGCTGCAGTAGATCACTGCGAGCAATGTGCTTTATTTGGTGTGGAGATGTATGAACACACAGTTCAGTAACCAGAGAGGGTGTTTAAGAACTATTTCTTCCTACCCTTTATTCTAATGGTCTGTGTGCACTTACTTTTTTCCTTCTACACAAAGACTAGTCCTCATTTGAATCTTATAACAAGGGCGCATAAAATACATAGGTATGCTTAAGATTTTAAGTTTAAATATTGTGCATGTATATGCTACTAATTTTAAATGTCTGTAAAGAGATTCACTACACGTGATTTTCACTAATAAAGAGGGAGTCAACATGGGGCAAATGTGTGTGGCTCAAGCTTTGAAACAAAACCCAGGTGAGTTTCAGAGGGTGTGTTTGTCTTTTCTTGTACTAGCTGTGTTTCTTCTCTGAAACAATAGTGAAGGGAGATTTTTCTTCTCCTTTTCAAAGTGTGTATCCTCAGATGAAGTGGGTATTTTCAGGGGCTATTTATTCTGTTTCACTATGTTTGCGTCTGGTTTTGTTTGTCTCTTGAGTTGGGACTGGACCAAGGAAACTTATGATCAAGCCAAGGCTGAAACTTGTTTAAGGACAGAGAAAAAGACTACAGAGGAGGTGTATTTTCTTTTTGGCAGCCACAGTTTTGGTGCTGGTGTAATTCTGAGAGAAACAGAACTTTGTTTTTGCAAGTTTGTGTTTGCATGCAGTGAGCAGTTGGGGATGTTACAGAAACTTCCTTCATGCATTATTTCTTTCCAGATGGACGAGATAAAAGGCAAAGACAGGGTGATTCTGGCTCTGGAGAAAGACCTTGGTGTCCAGGCAGGCCATACACAGAAACTGCTCCTTCAGAAAGAAGCTCTGGATGAGCAGCTTGTCCAAGTGAAGGAGGCAGAACGATACCACAGTAGTCCGAAGAGAGAGCTCCCTGCGGGAGTAGGGGATATCAGCGAACTGATGGGAAGTCCGGTAAGAAAATGGTGTTTTTTCCAAATGTTCAGCTCTGGATAATTGCCTGGGTGTTCGCATTGGTGTTGTGGTTACTGCTAGGACCAGTTAATGGTGAATGGCCTGGTGCTGCACTGTGCTGTTTTACCGATGATTTAAGAACTCCTTGGACCTCTTAAACTGAAAAGAATGTTGAAAAATATGTGGATATAGAACTTCTAGAATTTACGCTGTGATCTTCAGCTGTGAACCCCCATATTTTCTTAGTATTTCATTACTTTAGGAATATTTTAACCATTAGAAAACAGGTACTATACTTCTCAAAAACTGAGCCATGTGATTTTAATCTATGTCCTTTACACTAGAACTATTTTAGATGAGAGTAAGAAATCTGGTGAGAAGTAACCTGCTATATGTGAAATATTAATTACCTAGCTGGTTGTTTTTTTTAGTTGTTAAACTTTAGATGCATGTCACAAGACGCTGTTCATGTAGCATTTTCACAGGATGTTATTATTTAGTGTTTCAGTTAATTAAAGTAAATTTTCCAGACACTGATGTACGAGTCTGTTTTACATTTACACAATACACTTGCTAAGCCATGATATTAAGCTATGGATAGCAAAATATTTTTCAAAAGGTAATTTTATAAATCGATATGTTTTTGACGTAAAGGAGCAGCATTTGGATGAACGAGATGTGCGGAGATTTCAGTTAAAAATCGCTGAACTGAATGCTGTAATAAGGAAGCTGGAAGACAGAAATACTCTCCTAGCAGATGAAAGAAATGAACTGGTAAATTAATTAGTAATAACACAGATGGTGACTGGGAGGGCATCTTTATGGCAAAAGATTTAATGTTGGAAAGTCAGTGTTATAAATAATTTACAAGTTAGTCCTGGTTGGCCTCAGTCAATTATATCTAAATATAACAGAGATTTCTATAGAAATTAATCTTGTAACCATAGAAGACATGGATGGAATCTTTCCTGTTCCACAAAAATAAAAATTTACAAATTTATTTTGGGGTCATAGTAATCAAATTAACTGGTATATTGCCTGTAGCACTGTGTAATGATGTTGTGTAAAACATGCATAATCCATGTACTTAAATTGCTGTATTCATCCGTTTGAAATTTGTTTTTGTGACATGCTTATGCTAGCTGGGAGTTAAAAAAGCTTTCTTGTGCTAGTGATGAAAAATCTGCCATTTCTCAAGGGAAGTCTCTTAAGTAGGTGAAATTATCCTAGGAGAGGGATAGTAACTTACGAAAGAAAGGATATGACATGAATTTTAAGAATGAATTTTATTAGCCTTTATCACTACTTAATTGATTGTACTGAGGTTAATGGTAAAACTCCCATTGACTGCAGTGGGAGGTGAATTTCACAATAGGAATTTTTACATATGTCCTGTAATGCCCTAATTCTAGTGGCAGTAGAAACGATTTTTCATTCTAAACAGATGGAACCTATAGATCTGATTCTAAAATTATGCTGAGGGCTGAAGTGGTGCCATGTGTCAGTCCTATACATGAGTGAAACATTGACATCTTCCTCCTTGTTAATCCTTTCTGTGGGCCTAAATAATTCAAAGCATCCCTGAAGAATGCTGAAGTATTGTAATGTATCCTTCAGTGTACCTCTAGATGGAGGGCGTGTAAGACTCAGTCAAGTGCTCTTCTTGATTCTAGATTCAGTGGCATAAGAAATATATTTTGAAGTAGATGTGGAGCAGGTTTTTTATTATGAGATAATATTACACATAAAACCAGTAGTATCAGCAAGGCCATGTGATTAAGCACTGTGAAAAGTAATTTTCTCAAGAATGAAACAGAAAACCAAATACTCAGTGAAATTATCTCAGGAAAAAAATATTATCTCTTTCTCCTTTCCAGTTAAAATTCATCAAATTTAAAAATCTCTTGACTGAGAAAAACAGATTTTTTTTCAAACAAAACAGCTTCTGAAGTAAAAACAGTGAAGTATTGAATACACACAAATGCAAGAAAGAGCAGTAATTTGCCTCATGTAATTGTCTAACATCATAAAACCACAGGAGCAAAATTGAGCAGCTTGAAAATGTCAGCAGAATGCTGAGATTGAATCTGTGCCCTCTGGCTGACTTTCTCATTGCTCTAATTATGCATTAGGTAAAGCAATTTTTAAAGTAGACGGGGAAGAGTGTCCTCCCCATAAGGGATGGCTAAATTGGTGAAAACAACCTGTCTAGAGACCTAGTTGGTCACAAGAAGCTTATATGTATTGAGATTAGTTTGTAAAGAAATCCCTTTATGGATCATCATAAGTGTTTGCCAAGAGCAAAATCCAGTGACCAGATTTAGTGTTTTGGCAGACAGTACAAAAATGTTACATCTTACTTGTTTGGACTCCTGGAGTTCTTAGTTCAGCAGTGGTGTGTATCAGATGCCATTTAGCAGAAGAGCTAAACTTTCTGAGTTAAGAAAGGCAAGTGAAAACACACCTATTTCTCCTTTCCTTCAAAGGTAAACTAAAGCACAGCTGACTTTGTTTCTTTGCCATTTGCAGCTGAAACGTTCTCGGGAGACAGAAAGTCAGCTGAAGCCTTTGGTAGAAAAAAATAAGAGGATGAGCAAAAAAAATGATGATATGTTACAATGTATCCAGAGAATGGAAGAGAAAATAAAAAATTTATCAAGGGAAAATGTAGAACTGGTAAGTGATCGTCTCTGGTAAGTAATCATCTCTGATGTCATGTTATAAGAACACATTGCACACAGTTACTTTGAGGTGGAAGTGCTTGTGAGGCTTTTATTCTAACACAAACAGATCAGTCTTCACAGTAGGACGGTGCAACTGTCAAATGCAGACAATGCAGCTGAATACTTCTATTCTAAATTCAGAGTGGCATGTGCTTTGTGTTGTATCAATTCACACTGATTAAGGAAAAGGAGCACAGATAGATAAAATGTTTTTGCAGGCTGTAAAAAGCTATGACTAAAAATCAGCTTTAATAAATACTCCTTTTATGATTAGAAGTCAGAACTGAATTTGAGTGCATGCACTATGCTAGATCATTGAGTTCACTTGTCTGCTAATTTTTTCCCAGACTGTGTTCTTTGATTCTGTTTTAAAATACCTTATGTGAGAGATTAACACAGAGGCATATAGAATGTGGGTTTTTTTTTGTTGGAAGAGGCCTTGTAGCGGAGTATGCACTTATGAGTTCAAAGAGTTCTTGGTTGCTACATCACACATGAGAATTTTTCTCCTGTTGCAGCAAGACACTTTAAAACATTCTTTATGTTTTTTATTTTTGTAGAAAGAGAAGTTGTCTGCACAACCAGCACTGAAGAGGCACACGTCTTTGAACGATCTCAGCAGCACACGAGAGGAACAAGAAATTGAATTCCTTAGACTGCAAGTCAAAGAACAACAGCATGTTATTGATGATCTCACAGTGGTAATGTTTATGACTGGTATACACATGTGCATGCACACACATCTATAGACAAGCTAAAGATTTGAGAGGAATGTTTTCACTCCAGTTGTAGTAGTGATACAGAAATAGTTCTTTGGTGTCAAAGGGTTCTTGTTATTTCTCAGGTAGTGAATGAGTTTTTTGGAATGTGTATGAATCTTTGTATGAAAAATATTTACCTATTATGAGCTGCTCATGAAGAAAAGTGCATCATCAGACCATTGACCTTACTTGCAAAACTGGCTGTCAACAAATGAGGAACTTGAGTAAAGGACGCTTTCCAAAACGTAATGACTAAAATGTGTTGGATGCAAATCCTGGTAGAAACCCAAGGACTCCCCTGATCTAGAAGTTTTCCTAAAAGAAAGGAACATGATGGCGTTAATTTCCCCCGGCTAAGCATCTCTAGCTGAGCTGGCCATGCAAGCTGTATTTGAAACAGATGGGAAGAACTCTGTGTGGTTCATCAAACCAAAGGTAGCAGCATGGTTTAGGATTAGAATTGCACAGCTGCTGCCCTCTGACTCCAAAGGGTTCTTAAGGTGATGCTCATAGGTGTTTGCCGTGTTTGATCAGGAATCCTTCAAGTTGTGTTTGATGAGGAATCTTTCAAGTTGTGTTAGAGGTGTCTAGTGCTGTTTAGTGCAATTTGTGATAAACCCTTCTAGTGCTGGCAGAAACTATACATAATCTCTCAGAGACCCTTGCCATTCAGGAGCAGCATCTGGAACTCAGGCAGACTCAGACATCTCAAATGGCACTACTGACTGCTACAAAATGATAAAAAGAATTTAAGAGTGTTCTTACTAAATAGAAAATTAAACAGTTGGATACAGCATTGAAACTAAAATAAAAATAGAAGATCCAAAAAGAAAAAACAAGGAGGTGTGTCATTGCTGTATCTGGAGCATTGTCTCAGTTCCTGGCAGTTCCTCTGAGATTTTGACCCAGGATTTTTCTCTGAAATCAGTGCCAAAGTTTGATGTCTGTGTGCATTCTCCAGTGTCACAGTGTTACGAGCAGTAGGATGTTACTCAGATGCTATGATGTAGGGTCTGGTTCACAGAGCAATGCTTCTTTAATGTCCACGTAAAGCTGCATAGGCAGGGATGGTGATAGGACATTAGATGTGCAGTGTATGGCAGATATAACCTCACTTATATTTCAGTGTAAAGTGGGAATGAAAGGAATCTCTTTTTAATGTCTCAGCTAGTGATATGAGGAAATATATTGTATCCTGACTTGGGTCAAATAATACTAACTTGTGTTTAGTGTGAAAGTAAAATAAAAAAATAATTTAAAATATTGTTTCATTTTTGCTTTGTTTCCTATTTACAGATACTATTCCACTTGCAGAAATTAGTTAAATTTTTAACTAGGAAACTTCTTTGGTTCTTAGTACAAACTAATTGAGCCTTTGCCTTTGATGTGAATGCAGTGGAATTCTGTGCATTGTTGTGCTTTTGAGCTCTTTTCTGGCCCAAACCACGCCTCTACAGACTACAAATGTATCATAGTTACAAGAATGACCCAAATGTCCCATATCTGATTAATATAAAAATCATCAGCTTAACTCCAGCTGAGGCCAATATGATACACAGAAATAAGAACATTAGTCTTAGGCAATAGGGTTGCCTGACTGATTAACAATGTCATCTGTAGGTATCTTTGATGCTGTTGAAACCTTGTCAACTTGACTTCTCACAACAGTGGTGTTCTGGTTAGTTCTTAAAAGAAGAGATGTCAAGGTAAACTCAGATGACTGCAAAAGATGCTAGTGGTTTTTAATTGGCATTATTATTGTTCTGGTAGCTCGATTTATATTGAGGCAGTAAATTAAGCAGTCTTCTTACAAACAAGATTAGAAGCAGGAAGGACTGGGATTCTGGAAGTGTTCGTTCATTCTGCAGTGCATTTGTTTGGATACCTGCCTGGGAGGCAGGATACCCCAGTTAAAGCAGGGACTGTGCCTTTACTAGGTATCTGAGAAGAGAGAACTTTTCTTCAACAGTATGAAATTCAGCTGTCTGGTTTTGACTTTAGCTTAAAATACTGTTCTGCAGCTTGAAATACCTACACCATTCTGCCTTGACAGTCATTACTTTTCCTTAATTTTCAAACCACGTGTATGCAAGGTGCTATGTAAGTTGTTGTACTTTTCTTCATTATTTTACATTTTCCAAAACTTAATTCCTGGAACAATGTGCTGATAAATAATTTTGTTGTGATTTCTACTGTGAGCTTCCTATTTTTCCAGTTTCTGAACTGAATGCAAAGCAAATAACTAAATAGAATAATTCCATGCAGTGAGCAATAACTGCTAAAGAAGCACTTGGAACTGCAATCTGTCTTTTAAAAATAGAGATGCTGCAAACAAAGATGCAGAGCTAAGGAAAGAATCAGAAAAAACCAAGAAGACAGAGCACCTGCCTCCTGTGTTGTTGGGGTTTTTTTGCTTGCTCCTTCGCATTTTTTTACCTTCTCTTCCTCCTCTGCTCCTTTGGAATTTAAGGCAGTGTTCTTGGATTTAGACGAACATAAATCTTGCATTTCCAGGCATGACCTCTTCGTGTTATGGTATAGTTTATTGTGATCTTGCACCAAAACTGGAGTAGAAAAAAGACACCAACTAAGTTGACACAGACTGAGAGTGCCTTTGGATTTGAGACTTTTGCCCTACAAGGATAAGTCAGATGTAACACTATATGTGCATATGCATGCTTGTATATCAGAGTATGTCTGATATAATGACTTTTAATTACTAAGACTGGACTAATTTTTGGCTACCGACCTGCTTCTTCAGGATGGTTGAACACTGGAGTGAGACTCTGAATTCTGTTTCCATAGTGAGCTTCTTGGTAAAAGAGTCACAAGAACTGTCAGAAATCTCTGCTCAGTATTTAACAAAGCCTTTTCTTGCCAACTTCCCATCAAATGCGTGAAGTATGTGGCTGAAGGTTTGTTTGCTAAAGGCATAAAGCTGCAGTGCAGTGTGGTGTAACATGGTGTTATTCAAAAGGATAAAGACATCGTGTTAGCTTTACCAGAGGCTTTAAGAAAATGTTAATGATATTCTCTGTGTTAGACTTATCTAAGTATAGTTTTAAAACAAACCCATACCAAAATGTTCTCTTTCCTTCTAGGAAAGAGAACGGTTATTGCGGTCTAAAAAACAGAGGAGGAAAAGTCTGAAGCCTCCAAAGGTGAGCAAACCTTCGGTTTTTCATGCATTTCTGTTGCTGTGATCAACACCTGTTTCAAATACTGCCTAAATTTAAAGCTCTACTTATTGACTAAAATCCATATAATTCTTCTGCTTACTCTGGCGAGTGCTTCATTTTTTTAGGGTAATTCAAGAGTTTAGTACTGCACAGAAGTGATGTTGTTTCGGGGTTTGTTTTAAATAAACAATAAAATTACACTTCTAGCCACTGTAGCCTAAATATTCAAGTGGCTTGAGGCATAAATGATTTAATGGCTTGAAACAACTAGGATTTCAAAGGAAAAATATTCAGTCTGTTTTAAAGAACATACCCCCTTTAAACTTCTCATACCAACACAGAGCTAAATCACAATTAATAAATAACTAATGCTGGAGATGTTACTGAAATAATATTTCTGTATGTGATATGTAAGTAGTAAGACAATTCCAACTGTTATGCTCTAGTAACTTTTCTGCTGTAGACTACAAGGTTCAAGAGAAAAATGCAGATTATAAAACCATAAAATTTTTGCTTCAGAAAGTACCCTTTAAGTTTATTGTAATGTGCTTAAAGTAATTTGCTGAATAATGTTTTTTGTGACGTTAAACATTAGCAGCCTGGAGCATGTGTGTGGGAGGTGGGAAATGGAGTAAGAGGGAAAAAATGGAAATGAAGAGCGGATATATCATTATCATCTACATGGTTATCTTAAGATATATTCTGTCATAAATGGGTGCCTTGTGTCAGTTTGTTCTGCACAGTCTATTCCTGGTAACCCCCAGGTGGTGCTTTTTTACTGCTCTGCACTCTAATGCCTATATTCTGAAAGATTTATCCTTTGGGACTCTGTTTCACTGGTAGTTTCTTCAAATCCTACTTCTAATAATGATGTGTCTTTTGCATAGGAAAAAAGAAAAAATCAGATGTAACAGTAGATCCTGCCAAATATATTTGCAGCAACTGTAAACCATTCTTTCTTGATGTAGTATAACTGGAAGTTTGTGTTTTGAGAGCAATTTTAAAAACAGAATGCAAAAGTAAAAATATATATATATCTATGTAACTTATACTGTACTTTCTATAGTTCTCTCTAATTATTAGCCTTTATCTGTCTGTAAGTTAAATGTGTAAGATCATTTGCTAAATTGCAAAGTTTCTCATGAAACAAAACTAGTTGTCAATTTTTAGGTGTTGGTAACTGGTGATGATAATTTCCATAGGCTGAAAACTTAAATAAATATGCATTTATGTCTTAAAAATATTCTTGTGTTAGTAGAACTTCAGCTGGCATAGACTCTGTACCATTCTTACTTTGTCTTGAGCAACCTGATGCTTTTGTGGTCTCTTCCTTATCGACCAAAGCGAGTTGAAAAACATGAGGATGGAGAGAATGGGCATGATACCATTAAGATTTTGTGTCAGTGCTATTCTTTGTTGCTAGGAGTGCTATAATGGGGGGAATTCTGCAAAGTTTACTGCAAGAATTGTATGCATATGGGCAGCAGAGTTAGTCGGGGTGTGTTTCTTATTTAGGGTATTATAAATACACCAGAAAGAACAAATTAATCGGTAGCAGACATTTCTGCTACAAATTGTTCCATCCCCTGTCCATTAGCTCTTCAGTGGCTGCAGTGACCATTTGAAATTCTGTGTGATGCTATCTCCTGAAAGGACAAGCAGGACTATGAAACAAAAACAAGTGAAAAAAGAGAAAGTTGTGAGAGAAAAGTAATGGGATTTTATGTGCTATAGTAGTTACACCATATATACACACTAGTTAATATAGTTAATACATAGTTAATATATAACTGTATTTAAACTTTCTAAATGAGCTAATTCCTTAAGGAATGAAAGAAGTAATCAATAATACTACTGTCTCATTACCTGCCATTGGATAAACCTGTAGACTATTCACATTTATATGCAGTGTTGGCTCAGCGTTTAACCACTTTTGATGTTAACATCTAAAAATTCAATCCTGGCATACAGGCTGATTTCCTTCCAGGCCACCTGTATGGTCCTGTGAGGATCAAAATCCTCAAAGGAAGCTGTGCTTCCCACAGTTTTCCAACAGTTTTTAATTTAAACAGTATGTAGAAATGGGGTGCTGACTCAGATGAGTTTGGGTTTTGCCATCTTCAGCCTCTCTGTTTTTACAGCCTGTATCAGGAATCCAGAAGAAAATTGTAGAATTTATTTAACTGAGTGTTGCAAATGTTGGTTAGATGTCACTAATGGACATGAGATACAGACATCTCACTCTGGACAAAGTGGTAACATTAAGTGGTTGGAAGTAGATATCTAATTAGGACATCTGAGTTTTGTCCTAAAATTGCCAGTTTCTCTCCACAGACTCTAAAGGCAGCCTAAGATGAGTTGTTTTATATATAGACATGCACAGCATAGGTCTATTTCTGTCTATTATCTGTGCAAAGATTTTTATCTCATGCAGATGATATAACCTGTATAGAATAGTAGTGAAATTATGTGCTAATCTCTCCTAACCAAATACTCGGAAAAAGAAATTACTGGTCTAAATCTTTGGCTTTGCTTTTCTAAGGTTTGTTAAATATAAAACTAACATTAACACAGTGAATTGACAAGTTTGGCTGGTGGAGTTGTATTTATTTCCAGATGTGTCCCACTCCTTGTGACAAAGTGAAAGAGGAAATAACTTATGAGAAGGAGGTTTCATGAAAGTGGTCAGATGAGCTTATTCTGGAAGGTATAGAATGATTCCTTTTTTATTCTAATATCTGGGAACATGGTGCACAGGGTGAAGATTTGCACTCATCTTCTTGCAGATTTTCCTGAAGGGGTGCTTTTACACTCCAGCTTCCTTCATTCCTGAAATGGTCTTGACTGCAGAGAGTCTGTGGTTGTTTTCTGATGAGTCTGTGGTTGTTTCCTAATGAGTATTTTCCTGACAGTTGTTTGTGTTATCTGGAACAGAATCCATGGCATGCCTTTCTCCATCTTTGGGACATCTTGTGTGAATGATCTGCCAGGCTGATGCAGTAGCCTTTACAGCCCTGAACATCAGTTCAGCTGAGAAGCTTTTGAAAACCTTAATTTTATTTTTTGGTTTTGTAATTAGATGTCAGTGTTATTTCTGGAGCTTTGTAGGCGCACTAGGTTACTGTTGCTACTGTAGCTTTCACTGAGCCCTCTTTCAATTCCCAAGGGGCATAGGAGTCCATGGAACAATGCTGGCAACTGGTTCAGGCTCCCTGAGGAAAGGAGCAGCAAAGTGGGATAGGCTTCATAACCTCTGTGCTTGCAAGGTGTTTGGAGCAGTAATGTAGTATAGAGTGGACTCTGTATAGTCAGGTACCTGATTTTTTCCATGGTTCTTTTTTAAATTTTCTTTTTCCAATTTTTGTTGTGAGATAACCAAGAAATTCAGAAACAGTATTTTTTATGTTTTGTTTATTTTTGACATGTGGAATGGAGTTACATTCATTTCATGACGGATGGAGTCATGCATTTGAAAGTAAGAAATATTTACCCAGGCTGTTTGGTAACTGCAGGACTCTATGGATTTGTGCCTTTTTTTAAACTTTAATAAATGAACTGTATTTGTGGTAGTGGAAAGCCTGCACACTGGTGTGATGGAGTTCATATTTCTTGTTTTATATTTTTCTTTTTTTCTCTGCCTCTGTGCTTTGGTGTGTCTGTATTTTTCTGGCTGCCAAGAAATGACATATAAGCATGAAGGTAAGAAGTTACCGATGAGCACATCTGATTGCATTACAAGGAAATATATCTTGGATCATTTTCATCATGTTCGATTAGGTCCCTGAAAATGAGATATTTAAATGTAAAATGAAACTACTTTAGCAACAGAGAAATCAGATTATTCTGAAATTTGCATATAATGTAGTCTGTGTGTCAGTGTTGATTTATAGTATTCTAAACTTCGGTGTTTACTGAGCACCATACTTCAGTAGAAGCATTAATACTTGAGTTATAAAGACCTGATGCATAATTTTACTTTAAAATTATGTGAAAACATTGCTATAAATCCACATGAAAAATACTTGCTATTAAATTCATGGCAGTATTCAGTGGAAATTAGAATTCAAATCAGAATTTTTCAGCAATTTACATGGCTATTTTCTTAGTTAAGAAGCTGTGATTTAGAAATAAGAAATGTGCAAACCAATATAAAGGAATCTCTAAGTTGTTAGTTGAGAATGTTCCCATTTTTAAAAAAGCTTGAATGAAACTTGAGTAAACATAGTTTATATAGTTACAAAAATCCAGTGAGTATTGTGCATTTCTGTATACTTTTCAGAAACCATTGTGGTTCAGCTTTTGAGGCATGTTTGGAATCTCCCTTGGAGTTGATATATTTATTGATGCTCCATTATTTATTACAGTGTTTATCAACAACTGTATGACTCACATGTCTTTCTTTTGAGTACTTTTTTTTCCTGTCTCTACAGCTGTTCCCTTGCGAATTAATTTGTTTTGGTTTTGCTGTGAATTGGTTCTTGTAGCTGGTTGCTTCAGATACTAGATGATCAACAGTAAAACTGGCTATTTTGTAATTATGTCATGAAGCAATTCATACATGTACAAGTAATATGCAATAACTAAATATTATTATCTCCGTTGCTATGGAAAGTATCTGCTCCACAACATGATAAATATACAGCTTCTCTAAAAAGGAAGGAGTCTTAGAAATAGGCGGTTCACTTATAACTCCAAATATTACAGGCAGTCTTTATAGCATTTGAGAGTTCTGACTTTTAACTCTCCTTTAAGTGTTGGGATTTTTTAGTGTGATGGGAAATACTATTTTTTCTTTCTCAGAATTCCCTCACATCTAATAATCAAGTGGTTTGTTTATTGAAACATGCACATCATTTTCCCCTACTTTTGCTACTAGTGAAATGTTTAAATGCAGGTTGTATTTTTCACAATAAAGGCATTGCTTTAAGTACCTTCTCCATCCTATGTACCTTTATTTAAAATCAAAATCACTGTTGTTATGCTAATTTGTTTTCACTTCTTGAAATGGTATGGGTGAGTGTGTGGCTGCAGGGTTAAAGGAAGACACATATTTGACCTGAGTTACCTAAAAGTGACTGTACAGCAGAGGTGTAGCAAAAAAATCCCATAGGTATGGTAGATTTTATTGTCACTTAGAACTAAACTAAGATGCTGCTGACCTCGTGGTACTGTGTTCTTTGTGCCATATGACAATAAATTGGAGTTTTGTTCTCCATCTTTTAGAAGTCCCTTCTACCAGCCTTTTCAGAGTCAAGACTTGACACTTACTTTGTCGGTCTTCAGACAATACAGTGTGTTTTGGTTGAACTTTGCTCGAGCGCATTTGTCATTTTGAGGCCGAACACCCTTGAAGGAGGAGGTATGAGCAGGGTCAGCTGATCTTTTGGTCAATCTTTGGTTGTCTGAGTGGCTTGTCCTTGGCTGGGATCCTCCAAAGCCCATGGTGGTTCTGAGCCCCATCCACAGGTAGGCAGATGTGGGCAGAAGAGCAGGATATGGAAGTATCAACAGAAGAGTGCAGTGTTGTTCTGGGTTTGCTTTCAACATCTTTGAGTGAAACTTACCTGCACTGCAAAGTGAGGATATGGTTTGCATTATAATTTCTTGAGTTTTGTTTACCTGCAACCATCTTCTTTACCTCCATAAAATGTACCCTCCTGTTTATGAAACTGTATCTGCAAATCAGTTTGGAGTCAGGAAACTGAGTTGTGCTAGCTACTCAGATTGCAAATTTGTCTTCCTTACAACTTGAAGTAGCACCATTTCATTGGCCCTCTTTTCAACCTTCAGTATTTATTTGTAGTGTTACTGTTAGATGGTTGTAAGCTGCAACCAGTATTCAGTGAGGGAAAAAGCTGGATGGGCCATCTCCCAAGGACTAATTATACCTTGTTTTTTTGTGGTAAGCCTTTCTACTTATGAAAGAGAAGTCTGAAATGGTTTTAAGTCAAGTGTGAGAAAATATATTAGCTTTCTGGATAAGTCTTTATATTTTTAGAATAGAGCTTAAACCTATTCCTTGTGCCCTTTGTTTTGTTAAGTAGGGCAGAAAGGTGAACTGGTGAAAGGATTAAATTATGCCAGGGAACTGTTTGTCTTAAGCACCTTGGACATAGCTCTGCCTGGTGGAAAGATCACAGTGCTTCCTAAACAAGTGAGGAAAGAGTAATGTCTTTCCAGCACTGTAGCACTATGACTGTGATCTTATGAATTCACAAAGTGGTGGTCTAGTAGCTTGCAAAAGGAAAACTGTTTCCAAAGGTTGTTCAGAAGCTCTTTGCCTTTTGTGCTGCATCATATTTATCTTCATACATATGAATAAACATAGTCTGTTTAGAAAATGTAAGGCTTTTTGGGTTTCTGAATGAAATTTTTAAAGTACCGTTTGTAGGGTTCATCTTAAGTGAAGCAATTGAGTGATCCAGGACATGACCTTGGAGCTGTCTTTGGCAGTTTGAGTGGAGTTAGCTGTACTGTGAAACTATTATGGACTTGTTCAGCTTACGAGTGATGAGGTTGTGACCTGGCAGACGGTGGTGGCCAGGGCTGCAGTCTGCAAATGGAGCACATGGTGTCATGCATGCAGGCAAAAAGTCACACCTGCAAGCTTGATTTTTGGTACCCCTTAAATCAAGACAGAGTATTTTGACTGCTGATGAGAGCTGTGTTGAGCCAAAAGAATATAGTGAGCATTACAGGGTTTTGTGAGAAAGCGAAGATAGTACTTATGTAGATATATTGGAAAAATAAGTTAGGTAAGTGGAAAACGGCAGGGAAAGGTAAATATTTGGAAATAATCATGAGATAGGACATTACAGATAGAACCTTTCAGTATCATGAATTAAATTGATAGATCACAATTCCACTCAGGCGGTTTGGCTCTGCTGAAATGTAGGATTCATGGTGTTCGGAATTAATAACAGCAGATAACTTTTTTAATCCTTGTGGCTCTTTTACTGAATAAGCTATTATCTTCTCATAGACAACCTGTGATTTTATATTTGAAAAAAACCCAAACAACAAACTGTGACATCAAGATCTGTGCTTCCGTATCAAGCAGCGGCGTAACATACAGAGATGGATAGACAGACCTTTCTTCATCTTCTTACAGCCACCTCTCTCCACTAGCCTCCCTGTCTAGGCTGCTTCATAACCTGACTCTATTTTTCAGCAACACCCTTTTAAAAAATATTCTCAATTTTCTTGCTTCTCTGAAATTGTGTTGGATTATTAGAATACCTGTGTGGTGTAAAAAGTTATGCTTTCTACTGATTAATAACAGTTAAAGACCAGGTTTTTCTAGTTACATTTATAAGCAATTTTTTTTTTTAACAGTTGAATTTCCATGGAAATTTGCTGCTTTCTATAAGTTTGTTTATATAAAAAAACCGCACATTTTTCACAACTGATATTTTACTCACTTCCACTAGCTGCTCATTTTCTCTAAGCATGCATTTAATTGATAATGTTGTGTAAAATTTTTAAAATCTGCAGTGAAATGCTATTTTTCCCCTAGGCATGCCTTTTTGGTTAGACATAGTATTGAAGCAAACTTTTTGAAAAAAAAATGAGAATGATGATATTGAAAAAATAAATGGTAAGCATTAATTTATACTTTCAAGTAGGATTTCCCAAAATAGATTTTTTTTCTTTCTTTTTCTTTTTGCAATTAGTATGAACAATTAAATTTGTTCCACAAATTAAATTACAACTTAAATTGGTCTCCCGAATATCTTTTTTTTCTTTTGGTTGCACATCTTATATGTTGCATTGTACTGGCTTACTTTCTTCTCAACAGGTACTGGAATTCTATGCTGTGAATCTTGTAAGACTTATGTGATTTTGGTAGTTAGGTTTTATAGTTTTGCTAAAGCATTATTCTACTGGCATTTACCTCATCTCTGTGCTATGTGCAGTTCAGTTCTCCGAGGTTCTTACACAAATGATGTTGAAAAAGTAGCTCATTTAATCAGAGAACAAGAGTTTATAATGGAACCTTTCTTTCTTCCTAATTACTAAAATAATCATCAGAGAAGACCTTCGTTACTGCTTACTGGGTCATTGGGGCTTTTCATCTGTTTTGCCCGTAACTAAAAAAACTGAATTTTTCAGAGGCATGTTGTGGAGACATTTTTTGGATTTGACGAAGAATCTGTTGATTCGGAAACATCATCTGTAACTTCATACAATACAGATAAAACAGACAGGACACCAGCAACACCAGAAGAAGATTTGGAAGATGTAAGTAGAAACTGATTCGTTCTTTCTACTTGCTGAAGTATAAATACAAACTTTTATTCAGCTACTGTACCACATGAACTGTGAAAGATTTGGCAGAGAATTCCTTTGGGTTTTTTCAAATCTGGTAACATATGCACTTTGCAATAAAATTAATAAGATAATATTCTGCCTGACTCATTTGACAGATATTGGGCTGAGAAATAAAATTGTTTTTCTCAAACTCGTTCTTATTAGTCAAAAGAAAATGAATAGTCACATTGCTTTGCCAAAATTCAATGCTTACTACACAATAGTTTGCCTTTCAACCTTATAATTTATTTGACTGTTTTGATACAATCAGGATTTTCTTTCTTTGCTCACAATGCTCAGAGAGGCCTTTGCAATTCATGAAGGCTTAAATGATCATAGGTAGTAAATACCCAGTGACATGTGTTGTCTCAGCTCTGTGATATACAGTGCTGCTGGCCTACTTTGGAAGATTGCGTGCGTGAGGACAAAGCACAAATTAGATGCTCTTTTTCATCTTTCTTTCTTGTTCACTAACTTCTGCCTAATACTCCTCAGTCAGAAGAAGCTTCTTTTCTTCCTAGGTTCAATATCTAATAATATTTTAATCTCTTTTCCTTAGAACTCAAGTTCCTGGAGCAAAAATTAATTAAAGTGGAGGGCATTTCTTGTCCTCAGCAGTATGGGAAAGACCTTATAAGTGTTAAAAGGCAGTGGGTCAGAATTCAAAGAAAATAAAGACTTTGAAAATACTTGATGTTAAAAGAATAAATTTAAGAAAATACCTTACGGCTTTTGAAATGCAACCTCTGTGTCAGTGTGCTTTACCCTGGCATTGTAGGGAAAAAGTGTAAGGAGGGAAGGATGGACTGCATGAGAAATAGAACAAACACCTCCTGAAGCCCCTGTGGCTCTGCACTTGCTGAAGACAGCGTTGCACAAAACTGTTTCCTCTCATCTTTCCCCAGACAGTTTTCCCATTTCTATACATTTCTGCTTCATACAGTAACTTACACTGTCCTGAAATTGTGTGGTAGACACAGTTACTCATCATCCTTCCTTCCTTTCTTTTCCACTTGTTTTAGGATTTTATACCTTTATTAAACTTTGAGATTTAGCATGAGTCGTGTTGCTTGTTATGTTTGTGAGTCTGTCTTCTGTACAAACTCATTATTGTATATATTTATACAAACGCTCTTTTTTGCCCCTCTTCACTTAAGACCACGCCTAAAGAAGAAGCAGAACTCAGGTTTTGCCAGCTAACAAGAGAGTACCAAGCTTTGCAAAGAGCATATGCACTGCTCCAAGAACAAGTTGGTGGAACCCTGGATGCAGAGAGAGAAGCAAGGGTAATTTTCTAACTGAAATTCCTTCAACTCTGAAATAATAGAAAAACATGAAGCAATTTGTAATAGCAGGAGGTATCTTTGCAGGTCAGTGAGATGCAGAGCCCAATGTTTTTGAGGATGAGAGGGTATCATCAGTAAGGTGGCAATTTAGATTCGTCTGGTGCAATCAGAACAAAGATGTCATTATACTTTATTCTAGCATGTATAATATACTAAAGATTTCTATGCTATGAAGTGATAACCCATTGGAACCTGCAATTTGGATAGTAACATGATGGATTTTAAATGAATCACAGGATGGATTGTTACAAGTACTTGGGTACTTTCATCATATGAGTATATTAAAAAGCTGACCGAAATCTGAATCAAAAATTCGACCCAAATCTTAGTTCTGGCCTACTGAAAAGCAGTTTTGCACAACAGGAAGTGGGGGCTCCTGATGGACACCAAGTTGAACATGAGCCAGCAGTTAAAAAAACCCTCACCTTCTTCCCTCTACAACTTCCCCAAACCCCAAAAATGGAGAAACATATTAAATACTGTGAATTATTACATGTTACTGCCTTGCTACTTTTGGCCTTCACTGTACTGTGCCACTGCAGTGTATTGCTAATAATGCAGAAGGACAGTGATTATAATGTGTTTAGAAATTACTGGTGGGAAAGGATTCAACCAAGCTAAACTTCTTTTTAACTTTTTTTCTGTGAAATAATAGTTCTTATAATAGTAGAATTACTGCTTTATGGTTTTATTTGTAGAGTTCTCAGCATCTTACAAAAGCCTAGTCAGTTTTGACACTCTCTTTTTAAGTAGGACACTTAGCCAAGGAAAGCAATAGACTTTGGAGATCACTTCTCAAGATAGAATTAGGATGGGGGGCATAATTCCATCTACTATTAGAGTAAGATTTCTGGGGCAGTCATCTATTTGACAATTATGAGACACCATTATATATTTTCTTTGCCTTCATGGGCTTTTTAAAATTTTATTTAGCAGGTGTTTGCAGACTGTACTTTTTGTAGACTTGGAAATTGTTATTTCTTTGCAGTGGCAATTTGGATTTTTTTCTCACATCCCTGCAAATGCATCTCTTGAGTGAGTCAGAAAGTAGCTTTTTGCATGGTTTACTTTAGTGGGATGAACATTGCCTATTACTTTTAGATGACACATAAGGTAAACAATAACCTAAAGATGAGAAGATGCAGGAGGAAATCCCTGTAGGAATATTTAAACTACTTGGGTGAAAAAGTACCTGAAGTAGGGTGGGAAAAACACTTGCAGTACCTGAAGGAATCTCAGTGCCTGAGGGTCTCCAGAAACATGCTTTATTTTATATCCTTTTTTGTTTAGTACCTTGTAGGATCCAGTCCCTTTTAGGGCATCACTGGACTTAGGGAGCAATACCTACTGTGGTGTAGTGGTGAGTGTAATAATTGTGTAAATGAGGAAAACTGACCAGTGTATGCTCTTTATGGGATATGTAAATTATTTTGGGTCAATATATTTTATTTACCTAAAGGCCTTTTTCAGTGCTTAATGCAATTCTCTTTCTCCCTTGTCCCTTTTCGCCCAATTGCCTTAAATTACTAAAGCTTATGAATAGCTTCTTCGAGCTCTTTCAGTTCCTAAATTTATTTTTTTCTTCCCCTGGTAAGAACTTTGTCACTGAATATGTGATGTTAACATCTTTTTAGGCTAGGAAGGAAAAATTCTGTTAAACTGACAGCTTCAAATATTTTTTAACATAAACACAGAAGCAGTTACTTTAATGAAAAACATTAAAAGCTGACTGGGAAGCCCATAAAGTAGTAGAAAATATCTTTACTTTTGATTTCTTTTTCCCCCCAGACTCGTGAACAACTGCAAGCTGATCTTCTCAGGTGTCAGGCAAAAATTGAGGACCTGGAGAAAGCTCTAATCGAGAAAGGACAGGTAAAAGGCTCTCTCAATGTCCTCTACCACATCATTTTCTCCGCTGCGTGCAGTGGTGCCCTTGCCATCTTCGTTGCTTACTGGTGTGTTGGTGTGAATGATGCAGCTTAATTACTACTGCAGCAATAGATTCCTTAAATAAAGGAAAGGGTTTTGCAGCCTAAGAAAATGTCATTACAGACTCATTTTCTCACACATAATGCACTAAAGCATAGTATTGAAATAACCACGTGTACATGCACATTCTGTTCCCATTGTCATTTGGTGAAGGCCTTTCTCCTCTTTTCCATTTTGTTAGTATTTGGTATAATTCTAATAAAATAAATATTCTGTATTTGTACTGGAGAATATTTTTGGTGTGTACCAAAGAAATTTAAAAAAAACCTTAGCTTTTAACACACTAGAGATATGAACAATGAGCCTGTCAGGTTACTGGAAGCCACTTGTGGTATTACTCTCCTGGGTTTGAAGTCTCAGAGGAGCCAATTGCTTTCAGATTTCCAAACCATCACACAAAGTAAAATCAGGCCTTATGCTTCAGTATATATAATATATGTAAATACTCACCAAAGATGTGTCTACTGATGCATATTTAATATTGTCTAGGGCCCTCAGGAAGTCTGATTAAGAGTTATGAGCATGCATTTGCCAGTTCTTCACTTGTGTAACTGCTAGAACACACAGTAGGAATTGGGGAGATGTTGTTTTATGCTTTTTTATTTGAAATAAGAATTTAAGATTGCAGGTAGTTTATAGTAATAAAATAAGATAGAGCTAGCTATAGATTTACATTTCAAAGACTGATGATCCTGTAGCAGTGAACACAACCAACCTACATATAATGCCAGATGAATGATAACACTATTTTTATGGTTTATTCTTCGTAAGAAAAGTTTTTTGTAAGATTCTGTAAAAATGCAAATTTTGAGGACCATATTCAAATTAAGGACAAAAATAATTTATGCTAGCTTCCGCACAAATTGCAATTTGTTTAGCGAATTCCATGCAAATACAATATTACTAAAAATCAAGAATATGTTATCAATCTAAAAATGATGGCCCACTGAACTTCTGGAAGAATAAACGAAACCAAAGACTTCTCAAGCATCTACTGCTGCTATTTTGGTGTGTTGATGAGAAAGATGTTGTGAGCAAATCGCTGTGTAGTTGAAAATATTAACAAAATAGTTGATGGTTAGAGTGAATAATATAAGTACTGTGTATGTAAATAAGATGCATGAATTTGGATACCCATGTAAGGAATTACTTCTGTGATTTTTCTTCAGAGTGTTATGTCAAAAAGGTATATCTGGAAATTAGAATTTAATTAGTTATCACTTTGAGATTCAGAACCACATTTTCAACTTCCAGTCTCTCAGTAATCCTGACAAGGTGAACAGGGATGTGACAAGGAGCACTATGGTGTTGTTTCTAGTGGGCTGATTTGTACACTGAGCATTAGCTTTCCACAGAGGGGATCACGATGTCTTCCTGGGAGCTCTAGCACCTGCTTGGTTCTCCTGACCTGTTAGTATTTACATTCAACAAAATAAATGGTTGTGATGATAAACTGAATTCTTTGTGCACTATGTGATTTTTTAAAAAAATTATTATTACTTTGTCATTTAGATGGTCATGGCAGTGATGATGATTTAACAATAATTGTGAAGTGTTCATTCTGGAAGCCAATCCCTAAAGTGTTTTTGTAAAGGAAATAATGAATCAAAAGATCCAAGTGTATTATTCCAGAAAATTTTAGTCTTACTTTACAGCTTTAGGAAACAGAAGTAGCAAAGACCTTTACAATTTTCCTGAAGTCAAATTCAGAGCATGAGATTAGAAGCTTATTGTTAAAAAATTATATGAAGCTTGGTTTGTAACAATTATGTGTAATTTCAAAGTAGCTGTCAATGGCTTTTGCTAATCTCTCTTCTGGCTGGACCTGTCAGTATTCCCCCAGTAGTAACACAAAACTAATAATCCATTTCTGCAAGGTACATTGGGGTGCATGCATAAGAAACTTTGTATTAAGTGAAGAAATTATTAAAAAATATTAATAAAGGTAAATAATAAATCTAAACATATTGGAGTATATAATGTGCCAGATGGATGAATGCTCAACTGTCTCACTGCTCTGATGTGTAAATACAATTCTGCTGGAGTTCAGGTTTTCTCAGAAAGTGTAGTTGGATTCCATCAAGAAAGACGCAGAAATTTATTGTCAATAGAGCAGATTGATCTTTATTTTCTACTTGTGTGAACTGGAGTAGTTGAAGCTGCAGGTCTGACACAGCTGTTGAACCTTACCATGTGGGTGTGTTTACCATATCCATGCATTGGGATATCCACTCTGAGTCTGTGTGTGCAATGCTTTGTTCATTCCTTGACCTTAGTAAAATGCTAGTTTTTAGTTTTAGTTTTACTAAACTAGATACCAGATTTTATTTTCAACGTTTCTTTCACTTGCCTCAAAAATTCTTGACAAGTGTGATGCCTTTTCAGTAGTCATTTTCATATGTTGTTTTTATGATATCACAACCATGAAGAGTTTGTTTATTACATCAAATGCATTTTTGTGTATGAGTGGAAAAAGAGAAAGAACAGTAGAATATGAAATTGTAGTGGACAGTAGGTAGAAAAACCTTTTTAAAAAATGCTAATTGGAGTGAATGTAGTATACATTTAGATTGACATTTCAAGGATATTTGATGGGCTGGGGTATCCAGATTTCATTGATTCCTTGTGCAACATCAATGTGCAAATACCTTCCTGAAAAAGAATGCATCATCCTTAATACTTTAGTAAAGGCATTTAGATTTTAAATAAATCATCGCCTGCATCTAGAAGATAATCTGATCTAGAATTAGTATGGCATATTAAATGTTGGATAGTGTTTTATTAAACTTTCTAGAGCAGCATGAGCAAGGTTATGTAAACAGTTTTCTCTACAGGAAAAACAAGAGCAAATTCGGCTGTTAGAATCCATTAAATCTGAATGTCCAGCTATGGCTGGCCATGAGTTTTTGTAGCTTGGTTCTTTAAAGGGATATTTGATGAGGCCTTTTGTAGCCATGGGAAAACCTAAAAGGAAAGAAGTGTTTTGGAACAAGTGATTAATTAGAAATACAGTTTCCAAACGGAGTATACAATCTCTTGCATCACTTTCCTTCCTCCACAGCCTTGAATTTCTTGCCACAAACACTGTGTATTAGCCAGATTCTCAGAATTTTAGCAGAGAGTAATTAAATTCATATTGCTGAAGCTTATTTTTGATCATTTGGGGTAATTAAAGGGTTTTCTTCCCTTTCTCCCATTGAATGTGCATTGCACCACTTAAAATGGGATAATTTTGCAAGAAAGTTCCCAAACCTTTGCAATGGAAAGCAATAGTTTTGAGTTCATCTGAGTAAATAAATGTTTTTAAAATGACATAAAGTATATAACTGTGGTGACCCACAATTGCTACATGTAAAGATTTTAAAGTACATGCTAGCTGGAACATACTAGGAAACAAAAGACTGCTACAGGAAATGAAAGAACTTTTATTATCACTGTAGTATAAAATGCTGTACATCCTTGAAATATTTATGATAGCTTTATTTTTCAATGCATGACTATTTTATACTTCAATGTACAATGACGTCTGAAATCTAATTATTGTGGTCATTCATTTGTCTTCTTTAATAAAATATATGTATTTTTAATCCTCTTCTTCCTCGCAGGATTCAAAATGGGTAGAAGAAAAGCAGCTGTTAATTAGAACAAATCAGGACTTGCTAGAGAAGGTATGTGGGAATACTTTCACCATTGTTGCCCTTTATCATGAAAGAAATTGAATGCACTAAGTACTATAAAATCAGCATGAAGTTGCTTTATTTCTTGCCAGGAATGGAAATTCAAGTAAAAGTCTCTGGTTAAAGTACCAATATGCTTTTATATTCTTCAGGAATCGAAGCTGCTCTTTATTGAGGAATTACATCTATAGCCACCAGTAGATCTCAAGCTGGCTGATGTTTCTAGTGTCCACAGAAATACACAGTTACACAACGATTGTTATTGTTCTGACCACTAACAAAATTGCCTGCTCCCTTCAAACTTTTTATAGTTTTTCCACACGTTAAGTAATACTGATTGATTTTATGCTTATTATATTAACTCTCTGAGATACTCAGAGCTGAGCATCTGCACTGTTCTTTGTTGATAGTGGTGGGAAAGTTGGCTTTCACTCAGGAAGTCAAAGAACTAATTTCGTTAATTAGTAGCTTAATATTAATATAAGAGGAATAAGATAACCAAGTAAAAAATAATGACTAAAAGTAGCTACAGCCAGGTTTAATTTATTTGGACACTTACATGGGCATTATAAATGTTAAAGTACCTTATGCCAGATGTTATGCTTCTTTTTAGTTTCATACAAAGAAAAAGATTTCCCACTTAAACTAGACAGTAGACCAAAGCTATTAGTTGGCATAATTAATAGCCAGTATTGAATTTCTGTTTTGTCATTGTTAGTGCCCCAAGGCAAAATTCTGGCAAATTAAAAAGTAGTCATTAAAACCACTCCATTGCTGTCTTTCATACACTGTAAAAATTAGATGTCTAATTGGCAAAGGCAATGAGAACAGTCTACCCAAATGCTAATGTAGTTCAGTTTTATTTGCTGGATTTTAAAATAAAACTTCTACTGCTTAACTTATTTAGATACAACATTCATACCACTTTTATGCCACTTCCAGATTATTACTCTAAGAGAACATTGACCATTTTCTGCTGACAGTTTTCAGAAATACTTTCTGATGTGATGTTCCTTTTTTATCTTTTATCTATTGATGTGTAATGAAAAACAGAAATAATTAACAGTTTTGTCTAAACCCGTGGTTTGTAACTCTTTGCAGTATCTTTTCTAGTGCTTACAGGGTGTTACTGTATTGTGTTTGTCTCACAGATTTACAGAATGGAACAAGAAGAGCATCAGCTGAAGAATGAGATGCAAGATGCAAAAGACCAGAATGAGCTGTTAGAATTCAGAGTGCTAGAGCTTGAAGTAAGAGATTCTCTCTGTTGCAAACTCTCAAATGGAGCAGAAATTGTGTTTGAACCCAAGCTGAAATTCCTGTAAAGATTACTGATGTCTGGTGCATGTTTAAGGGAAGTCACTTAGGTATCTATTTTTTAAATGTTGTATCTTGGGATAATGAAATTGATGCCACTGCCTTAATATGTTTTGGAGAGAATGCTCACTAATGTTTATAAAGATGTAATATAGCTAATATAAATCGCATATAGTTTGGTTTTCATCTAATAAAATATTTTGTTTTGCAATATTTTGCCTTTTTTATTTGTTTCATTTCCATAACTGCTCCTTTCCTGCATGTAAAATCACTTGGTATGTATACTACAGCCTTGGCTGGCATTGATTAAATTAACACACCTTCTCACATCTTGCATGCAGTGATCTGACTAAAGATCTTACACATCCATCACATCAGTGTGTAATTGATTTAAATTATATTGATTTAAGATTGACGACATTCATATGAAGTAAATTTATCTTGAAAAGAACACATTTTGATAGCAGTTTCCAAAGAATTCCTCTTACCTTAAATCCATTTTCTCATGGTTTAAAGTGGTCAGGGACTGGAAATAATTGGCTTCAGTCAATGAAAAATGAGAAAAAAACCAAACTTCTGGCAATGTCAAAGAGAAGTGGTGAAGCACGAATACAACTTCTGTATGTGAAACTAATATGTTGCCTATAGCAAACATATTCTATATTTTGCATAAATGAAATAAGTGAAAGTATTTGTTATTAACCCTTTGAACATGTAGCTTGTGATTACAGTAGAAAGCAATGGTTCTCATCCCCTCATAAACTGGGCTCACGTTGAATTTAGTAACACTGAAGTAGCTGTGTGTGATGCACAGTTGTCACATGGTCGTATTGCCTGATGACACATTGTTCAGTTTCAAAGATCACCAGCATTCCTAACACTGCTTAGAATAAACTCTTCAAGAAACCTGTCATTGTCACTCCTCCATTTGTATCACCCAGCACGTTTCACCAAATATCTTGGCATGTGTAACTTCTCTGATAAAGATGAAAATGTCATGTCTTCCTGTTATGTGGACCTTCTTTTTGTCTGACATTTCTTAATCTTTTTTTAATCCTTTATCAACCATATGTTTTGATGTCATAGCACATTATATTCAAAATTATGAATTTAGGTTATTAGAATTTCAGTAGATGTTCAGAAAAATAAATATGCTTTCTAATACATATCTTTATATTTTATTAAAGAACTGTAAAGTAAAATATAGAACAATTTAGCATTTGAATTGGTAGTTGCACTAGAAACTGCTTCCTAAAGTGCGGGTGTTCTTCGAAGTAAAACTATCCGAAAAAGATTTCTTAGTAAACTAACAAATATTCTTCAATACATCCTTCATGAATGTATTTTTCACATGGAAGAGTCACGTCAAAAAGAGCTCTGTGTGTCAAGTTTTGTCATGTGCCAAAGCTTAGAAAACTTCTTTCACAGAATAACAACGGAAGTATTTCTGTGTGATTGGAAGAAAAGATTTTTTCCTTAGACAAGCATGTAGACACAAATGTGACTGATAATGCAATGCTTTAGGAAAACCATCGATTCTTCTGGTAATCAGGACAGTATTTTTTAGAGCAGTTAAGTTATTTCAGATGAAAAATAGGTAAAGTATAAAACACAATCATTTATTTATCAATTAAAGCAAGTAAGATTAGGTGAGTTGAATGCAATAGCAACTGATGAATTTTTAACAGTATCTAAAGTCATAACTGAATTTTGATGAGAATTAAAGTTCTGGTTTTGGTTTACAACCGCTAAGTCATTATTCAAGCCCATTTCAGAATTAGACTGTTGATGTAAATATTATCTAAAATAAAACCTCTGAGGGGGAAAAATGCATAGACTATGGAGATTTTTTTTTTCTCCCTACATTGTAGTTTTAAATGAGGTGTAAACTAGTTAATGAACAAGGTTTGCCATGCTTTGTAACTTGCTTAAGTGAATGGATGCAGCCTGCCTGCCGTATGAATTAAAGCACCTCATTTGTGATTTAGAACATGGAGTAATACATGGATGGTCATAGGAACCAAGATATTTGTAGTAGTGCTCTCTCTCACTAAGAAAAGGAAAGCTCATGTTGCCATGATGTCTCCTTGTAATATGGAGATGAAATCTGGTGTTTCTTGCTCATGTTCTCATCACCAGAGAGAATTCAGAGTAAGACCCAGTGCCTTGGTTGCCCAGAGCCTTCAGTCCAGTCATTTTTCACAGGCACATTAATATTTAATTTAGGTAAAATTGCTTGTTTATTATTTTATGTTGTTTCTGCCTTCTGAAGAGATAATAGGTTGGTATTTTGAAGAAATGCATGGAAGTCATGTACACGGAGTAGTTAAGTTTTAGATATACTATAGCTTTAGATAAAAGGGAATTCATAATTTTTAGTTTTGGCACAAAAAACATCATAACTGTAGAACAGTGCTGCCTTTCAGCATATTCTGACATCCTGGGTTGTGCAGTGAATATGAATGGGGATTTAAAATGCTCTAATAGGAAGACAGACTGTAGAATAAACAGGGAGCAGGCACACAGGTTTAATTACAGTTAGAAAATCTTCAATAATACTATTTCATTATGGAGTTTAATTTTTTTTTCTGCAGATTCTTCTTTCTAAATTGTTTTATTGTTCCATGAAAGAAAAAAGTAGTTAAATAAAGTTAAAATCAACATAAAAACCTGCAGAGTGTTTTAGGGCTCCAGTCAATTAGGGCCACTGTTGCAAGGGTTCTGCAGCTGGGGAGCATCAGGTAACTTTGCAGAAACTGTGTGCATGGAATCACTTGGCAGCTAACACTATTTTTGTATTTAGCCAAAATTCTTCAAATATGGTAAAAGTAATAGGAAATACCATAGATTTGGAATGGGAACAGGAATCTGCCTTTTTAATGTACAAGTATGTTTTGTAAAGGCGGGGAATAAGTGTCAGTGTATAATCACAAATGTTGTTTCTAAACAAATCTTTCCTCAGGAGAGAGAACGAAGATCGCCAGCATTTAATCTTCATATAACCACCTTCCCTGAAAACAATGGAAGTGCACTTCAACTGTTCTGCCATCAGGAAGGAATAAAGGTATATGCAGAGCACTAGAAACAGTTGGATGACTAGGAACCTTTTTGAATGACTAATCTAATATCCAGACAAATGGTTTGACACTTGCAGGAAGAAAATGTGAAAAAATAAATTTAGTAAGAAAAGATATTTTTAACTGGGGAAACAGTTTCGTAAGAATATGTTCTGGTCATCTGTCAGGAGTTCCTCAGTGAATCTGAAGGCTGGTCAATCAAGATAATTTACATTTGGTCTAGGGAAGAATGTGGATGTTGATATGCTTCATTGTCAGGCTTGCCACAGTACATGGTTTGTGATATTAAATGTGTTCATCTAGGTTCAGAAATATGACATTCAGTTCTTATTTTACACCCAATTTAGTGAAGCCTTTTGTTTGTTGAATGAATATGCTTAAGTTATTTGCCAAGGCGAGGGCCTTGAAGCATGAGGTGCCTGATCCAAAACTCATTCAGACAGGTGGAACTCTTTTAGAACAAGAACAAGATAAATATCAGGATCTCCCTTGATGAGCTTCTGGTATAAGGAGGCAAGAATTGCCCTTTTCACTCCTGTTCTCCCACAAACAGGCTATTTGTGCAACTTGATTTTCATGCTGGTTCATTTAAGACTGAATTCAGACTTGTGTTGTCAGTAATGTGGCACAACAGGCCAGGGTAACTTTTTTACAAGTAACTAAAGCATAATCTCAGTGCCACTCACTAGTGATTTATGGTCATATTTTTAGTTACGCTTACAAGTCCTCTTATAGGAGGCTTGTTGCTATTCAGTGCTTTAATGAGCACAGTACGATCTCTAGAGGAAATAAACTGAAATTGTTGGCTGCATATTTTTAGGAAGCTGCCTAGTCTGAAAGAAAAAGTTGAAGGATTAGAGACCTAGAGGTTTGGTTGTATACTCATCTCCCGAACCACACCAAGAGTAATCTGTTAGCATAGTACCTACAAATAGAGGCAGACCTGCTTTTAGTTTATCTGTTATTCTAATCTGCATGTTGGCTGTAGCAGGTACAGGGTACCAGAATTCATAATTCCTATTTTTTTGCATTGTCATCTGGAATATGCTTGAACAGGTGGGTTCTTTTCAATCTGCCTTTCATTTCGTTTACCTGGAAGGTGGGGCAGTCACCTAATATGGGCAGACTGAAATAGTTGACCTTTTATCTGTTTTCAGTGGTTTTCAAAATTATTAGCCGTCAGTAGCAATTCTAGATTCCAGCATGATGCAAACTCTGATTTGGTTTCTGATTTTTCCTTTATGCGTCGTATGGAAATAAATTAAATAGAATGGTTATTTCTGGCTCAGTAGATGCAAGAACTTGCATGTCTTAGTAAATTCCATTCTTCCCTAGTGTTACAGGTGGGGTAAAGAAGTTTCTGTTCAGCATTGTCAATGCTGATCATAATCAGTAGTTTTGTTTTTAACATCGATCCAAACTCAAGTGTATTATGATCTGCACCATTCTAGAGTTAGTGATAAGCTCAGTTAAATAGTTTATGTAGCATTTGGGAACACCCCTGAAGTTTCTGGGAAAGGAGGGAGGGGACCTCTCAGGATAGAACAACTTGAACACAACACATGGCCCTGTGACATGTGGGCCTTTTCTAAGTGCTGAATATGAGTAGAAGTTGAGGGTGGCAGCATTTAACAAGGCTCTTTTGCTTTCTGTATGTGTATTAAGCATTTTGGACTAACATGAATTGGTCTATTCCCATCCTCTCAAGGCTTCCTGCCTTCAAATAGCATGGCTGCATACAAGCTGTCAGTGGAAATGATCCCTGGTCCATGTTAACTTGCAGGCCAAACTTGGGATAGTTCAGGAGAATGTGATTACCGCTGGTTAAACGGTTCCACGATGCTTTCCAACAACTTTTTAAACTTAAATAGAGTTCTGGGGCCTAGGAATTGAACAGTGTTAAATACAGACATCATGTGAATTTTATCAGGAAAAGGTTCCTCACCCAGAGGGCAATTGGGCACTGGAACAGGCTCCCCAGGGCAGTGGTCACAGCACCAAGCCTGACAGAGTTCAGTAAGTGTTTGGACACTGCTCTCAGGCATATGGTGTGACTCCTGGGGATGGTGCTGTACAGGGCCAGGAGTTGGACTCAATGATCCTGATGCATCCCTTCCAACTCAGCATACTCTATGATCCTGTGATTCCATGAATTTATTCCTCTCTCTTTTGAATCAGAGGAGTGGTTTTCTGTATTTCAGTGGCTGAGCCTTAATAAGGATGGGTTGTTCAGTTCTTTATCTGAGAGCTGAGTGGTAGCAAAATGTGGCTTTCTGATCAGAAAGATGATTATGAGCTGATAATATTTGGAGGAGCACGTTCAGCCCACTGTGCACATTCCCTTCTGCCACTGTAAGGCTGATTTGAAACTCCATGCTCTGTGGTTTTGTTTAACAAAGAAAATAAAAAGCAAACCACCCAGCAAACCTTCTTAGCGATTACTTGTTCATGCTCTCTGTCCTTTTAACTTGTGTAGCTTGATGTGGTTGATGCTCCACTCCAAACAAACAACAAAAAGTTTTTTAAGCCCTTTATCTTTACATCTTTTCAGCCTGTTTTTCAGTTCTGGTCTTTCCTCTACACACATTAGCCGGATGATAAGTGTGAATGATGCAGGGACATTCTGCCCTCATGCACAGACATCCAGGTTGCTTGTTATAATTGAGAGTGATTTTTGGTTTTGTCTTTGAAAGTATCAGTAAGCCTTTTGTAATTGTGATGCAAAACTAATGTTTCACTTACTTATATTTGAAGTCTTTTTGGATGCAGAATTGGATAAAGGGTACATAAAATGTAGCATATAAAAACTGTTTCTCACCTACTTCATAAAAAGTAAGTGTTGAACATCTTTTTCAGGACGTGAATATATCTGAGCTTATGAAGAAGCTAGATATTCTTGGAGATAATGGGGTAACAATTTTTTACTTTAAAATGTATTTTCAGTTTCATGGTTAATTTAAAGCATTTTTTTTCCCACAGCAAATACTGACATCCAAGACAATGTGCAGGATGACTTTTATATGCCTGTATTTTTATGAAAAATGTGAATGGTTAGGAACTGCTTTTACAACATGAAATTTTTTAGTTAAACTGATGGTTGTGCAAGGTGTATTTTTTTAAGGTAGGATTTGGTCTTGACTGAATGACATAGAAAAAAAGCACTGTAATAGGCAAAGTGAAAAGATACAAACCAGAAGTCAAAGCCAGACCAAGTTGCTTGTTTATTATCCCTCCTGAGTAGTAATAGTAGCACCTTCTGCTGTGAAGGCTATCACTGCCAGGAGTGGATTTTCTGGGAGAAGGGCAAGGATAACTGTCTCCCCTTTTTCCTCTTTATTGCTAAACACAGTGTAAAATCTTGGTCGCACATTTGGGGCACAAACATCTGGGGAGCTGAGTCCAGGTTATGGCTAGATTTAACAGGTTGAAGTCTTTATAATACTACTTTTAAGTTCTAGATTTGCATGTTATGTTGCAAGTCCTGTGGAGGTTTCTATGATACTTACTCTTTGCATTGTTTTCTTTAATTGGAAGTCTGAAGTTCATGAAGGGGAGATTCACTTGCTGCAGGGCTTAGTCCAGTGAACTGGCAAAAATAGGAAAAAAATTGCAAAATCCCTGACTGAAACCACTTAATTTTCATTGAATGATCTGTTTCATTGAATGATCTGTTGAAAGTGTTGTGGGGCTGGTATGCTGAAATAAAGTAGAACTAAGCACCCTTGGTTTAACTTTCAATACTTTCAGTCATGGGATCCTTTTTGGTCATGTCTATAATCCTAAATGTTATAACTGATTTATTTTTTAAAGTATGGTTAAAACTTACTGCTTGTGTTAAAGGATGAATTTTTAATCCAATTTAAAATGCATCTTTTTTGTATTTTAGAATTTGAGAAATGAAGAGCAGGTTGCAATAATCCAAGCTGGGACTGTGCTTTCCCTCTGTGAAAAGGTAGAATTCAATAAATATTTTTCTCTGCTAAAAACTGACCATGTCTTCTAAAATATCTCATAACTTTGCCAGAGAAGCACGGCTTTTCTGTTCAGGTCATCTGGATTGGAGCATGTATTCATCCTTAAATGTTTGTTGGGATTGTGATGTCTTGAGGTAAAGCCAAACTTAAGAAAGAAACCCAGTTTAAAAATAACAACATGTTTTGGAGATATTCCCTTGGCATAAAGTACTAAAAATCCACTTAACACAAGAGACTTAATTCCCAGAATTGCTTCTGTCCTCAGTGCTCTGGGAAGAGATGTAAGGTGCCCATGGTCCCTTTTGGGCTCATTTTTGTGGATGACTGAAAAAGCTCAGAGTAGTCAGTGGTCCTTTCCTCTGTAAATTAGTGGACATAGAGAAAAAGTAGTTTGCACAAGATAAGTAATCAATCAGGTCACTCATTTCTGTATGGCTACTTCTTTACTGCCAGAGAATACAATCTGTATATGAATAAGGGTGACATCTAGAACTAAGAAGGACTTGCATATTTCTCTGAAGAAGCTCTGTGCATCCTTTTCATGTGTTTCTATTCAATCTTTCCTGATGTATTGTTGAAATTCAGAATCAGAGATTTTAAATTAAAATTTGAGCAATTTTAATAATTGCTTTAATTGGTATAATTTTGATAATCTACTTATCTAAATACCGTAAAATAAATGATCTACATTTTATAATCATTAATTTAAGTAAATAATTGCTATAAGCAAAATAAAAATGGGGAAAAGAGCTAAAGACCCAATGGTTTTCACTGTGTTGTGGCATTAAAAGAGAAGGTGATGATTTTAGCACTTTATATCCAAAAAATGAAAGTGGAAGAACCCTACTACAAAAGGCTAAGATATAGACTCCTAAAAATACATTGTTGTGTCTCCTGTGCCCCTTGGTTCCAGAAAGGCTAACAGGCATAGAAAGATCAAAATAAACATTTAGTTTTGTGTATCATTTGCATACCTTCAAAAAAATTATACCTCTAATTTTTGCAAACAGCCCTTCACTTGATTGAGGGTAGCTGTGAGAGATGCTCTGGATTTCCCATTTCCATCGATTTCAAAGGTTCAGAATGCTCACGGTCTTGCTGAATATCAGTGGTAAGGCTTTCCTTAGGAATATGTTCAGCTTGTCACCTTCAAAATGAAGAAAACAAAGATGGTGAAAATAGAATCTCTAGGCAATATGGTATTCCTGTTAATTTTTTTCTGTAGAAAGCTAACCTGCTAAACAGATAAAACAAATTTCTGTTTTTATTCATCAGCCTCTTAAAGTGGAAGGTTCAAATTGATGAAGCAATGAATTCACATTTTGTTTATTTGTAAACTTATGTTTGAAATTTCCTATCCAGATCTTTGGGGAAAAAGCTAGTATGTCATTAATTCCTTTGAATCTGAGCCCTAAGGAATTCACCAAAACACTAAATTAAAGGAGTTGATGTACAATGGTTACCAGAAGCTTTAAAGCAGATATGAGCAGTCCAGTGTTAGTAAACAAGGTATTTGAGGAAAGTGATAATTATCAGTGGCAAAGCTGTGGTTGGTTTGAATGGGAATGCTACAAAAAGAAGCATTAGTCAAAAGTCTGCTCTCTGTAAGCTGGTCATGGGTCCTTATTGTAGACCAGTAGAGAAACAAAATGAAACAATTCAGAACTGACCATTCCCATCCATTTCAATAAACTTAAATTGAAACATTAATATAGTCCTGGTGATGGTTAGTAATTAAGCAAGAACCTTGTATCCATGCATTTAGCAATTATGATGTGTAATTTTTACCTTTGGAATGCAATGGCTGTTCTTCATTCTGATTGTTTTGAATGTCACCATAATGGTAAGGGATTCATAGTAGCAACAAGAGCTTCCACCTGTCTGTCTGTCTGTTTTATTTTTCTCTCTACATTACCAATGTTTTACAAGTGAGCCTCTTCCCACAAAGAGTGCGGCAAACCATGCAAAATTAATTGCTGAGTTTTCCATCTTGTCTTTTGTTTAAATTGCCCTCTGGAAAAATGCAGGACTGGAGGCCTGAAGTCAGATGATGGTTTCACGAATCAGGGCAGCAAGCATTTGAGTAAGAAACAATCATGTTGATTTTGCATTCTTGACCAAAACCTATGTTATTTCTTGAACTCTACAGGGAAAAATCCCATTTAATTTACTGTAGGAAAGCAACCTCCACTCGTTAGTCTTTGGCGTGTGTATGCAGTCCTCCATTCTGCCTGTGCTCTCACAATCTCTTTATTCATGTGTGTCTTCAGAGTGAATAGATAGCATGGGGAGGAGTATATGCCTGGAAGTGTTGGCAACAAACTTGCAAAATGTTTGGTAGAAACTTTTTCAAAAGTTCTGTTCCTTTTCTATTTTTTCCTCTTCACACTGCTGTAGTGGTTGAAACAGATAGAGGGGACAGAAGCTGCACTGACACAGAAGATGTTAGACCTGGAGAATGAAAAGGTAAGGAACAATAGCTGAAACTATAATTCATTTAGCTAAAACTCATCTCAAGGGAATGTGTATATATTTCATCCCAGGCTGGTTTTCTGCCTTTCTCTGCTTAACGGAGATGGCTTCATGGTAAAATCAACAAGTGGTTTCCAGAATAATCTATTGCTTGTATTCTTTGGGGTGAGACAGAACTTTCAGATCTATATAGAACAAAAATAGCAAAATATATACAAATTAGGGCACAGAGGCGTCACTGCAGAGCACATTAACCAAACAGTGTGAAATTGTCTTTGTGCTTTCTTTGTGTATTAATTTTTTTGGCAGCAGCATAATCTTTTTAATCTTGGGGTCACACTAGTAGAATTGGCAAGGGTATTTCTTTGCTCTCTGGTACTCAGCTTCTGGACAAGCTGTCAAGACCTCTTACTCCAGATGACCTTTCTTGCCCCACAGTCTTCATGCCTAAAATCAGAATGTTTTCTCAAAAAGCAGTTCTGTCTTGAAGAACAAACTGACCTTATTTTTCTGTATGTTGAACAATTTTAGAAGCAGTGCTTGGTTTTATTGTTTTACCATGCGTGCTGTGCTTCATATCTTCAAATGGCTTTCCAAACACTGATTAGTCCTCACCACACCTTTTACAGGTAGATAAATAAGCAGCATTGCATTCATCCTAAAAATAGGACAATGAGACAGGGAGGTTAAGTGATTTGCCCAGGGCCACTGAAGAAGTGTGTGTCTGAGCCACAAACAAAAAGAGAAGTGTTCAGACTGTGTTCTCTGTTGAGTGTAACCTGTCATACCAATTGTACTTTAACATAGATAAGATACTTTCCACGTGTAGTATTTCTTTATTTTTAACTCTTGTTTTGGAAAAATACAAAGACTTGGGGAAAGGAAAGTGCCCACAACTACTAGATTATTTTGTAAAAAGCATTGGAAAAAATAGGGGATTTATAACTTGATGTATTGTCTTCCCCCTTATTATCTGTGATGTTTTTGAGCCTTACTCAGGATAGCCCTTGCATCTATTTGTTTAGCACAGCAATCTGGGAATCTGCATCCCTAATGATTGACTCAATGAGTTGAGAAATTATATTCTAGCATGAGACTTTTAGAAAGACTGGGCACTGGTTTAGTCATCCTTGAAAAGCATGTTAAGAGTCTGAGGTCCTATTCTTGTTTCCCTTCCCTCTTGCTTTCTGTGGGCAGCTTTTACTGTCCCTTTTGGAGACGTAACATGATCAGGGCAGCTGCATTGCTATTCTGGGATCTGGTGGTATCTCTGACCCACTTCATAGTCTCAGACAAGTCAATCTACCTCTGGGGTGTCAGACACCTGTAAGAAAGTCAGGACCAGGCCTGTCCTTTGCTGTGCACTCACAGTGCATGGTGATGTTTCATCCTGTACATCAGCCTTGCAGTTGCTGTAACCCATCTGTTTCAGAAAACAAGCCACCTGGGTAGTCAAGGTGGGATTCAGCTGCATAAACATGGTGTCTGATGCCATATCACGTTCTCCAGAGTTCTGAACTCAGAGTTCTGGAGATGTCCACAAAGGGCTGAGAAATATGTCCTACAGGACTTGTTGGAGGCCCTTTCCCTTCAGGACCAGTAGCATATTTAGAATATGTTGGAGCAGCACATTCTGAAATGGCTATCATAGCAATAGATGCCTATCTGTTGTCAATCAAATTCCAGCCCCAAGATCAAGGCCTGACCTAAACTTTGGGTTTGCCTTCAATATTAATTAATAGGTAATTAAAAGAACTCCAAGTTTACAAAATAAATTAATAATAAATATTATACTTCTTATACAGAGAACAAGTAGCACCTTGTTCCTCTGAATTGTCTAATACTGGTCTTATATGTTGCTACGGTCACCAGTTCTACACTGAAAACTGACAGAAAAGTTGTCAGAAGTCCACATATAAATCTGAAGGCAAAATTTGGCCAAATAAGTGGCTTTGAGGCAATCCCATATCCAGTAAAACTAACCAGAACAGCAGTGTTTGAATTTTTTAATACTGTTAATAAATGCTGCACTTAGTGATCTTAAGAACCCTATGTATTTAATTTGGCATTTATTCTCTAGGTTGAGGAAATGCAGAAGTTTGTTGATTAGAAGAAAGAATGATGGAAAATACTAAATTCGGTCAAAGAGCTTTTCTACTTTCTGGTCTAGTGCTAATTCTTTTGGGTGTGAAAACCTTTTTTGAAAGAAAAGCTTATAAAATTAAGTAACTACTTTGTGTTCTATGTACTATCATGGAACCTGGTCTAGGGGAAGGTGTCCCTGCCCATTGCAGGGGGATTGGATCTAAATGATCTTTGAAGTCCCTTTCAACCCAAACCGTTCTATGATTCCAAGCACTCTAAAGGCTTGATTAATCAGACAACCATTTGAATGTCCACTACTTGCTTGAAGCATCATGTTTTGGATGCTGAGTTCCACTGAAATCCCAGTCTGTGTGGTTTATATATAATGACTGTGAAAGCTGAGGAGTTTGATTTTTAAGAACAGAAGTAAACAATCCCTGTAAATCTTTTGCATTTTGAAAACTTCTTCAGCTCTTCAGCTAGTCACTCAACCTCTCTGGGCATCACTTCACCTGTTTCAAGTTGGCCTTCTGCCTGTACAAGCTGAGGACTGAGTTGTTACTTCAGCTCCAGTAACACATCATGGGATGGTGCTGCAGAATCCAGCTGTGGCCCTGCATGTTCGAGTTTCCTCCCTAGAAGAACAGATCAGACAACAGAAATTTGGGCTTGCCCCATTCAAGGGGGATGCATGGGATATTTTCATAAAGTGCCCTCTCTTGTGTTTCTCTTTTCCCTCCCTTGGCCTGCCCTGTGCAAGTTACAGCTATTGGACCACATGCATGTACATCCCCACTCACCTTTTGCTGCTCTGTGCACTTCTGTCAGGGCCAGGCAGGTTTGTGCTCTGGTGTAGAGGTCAATGCTTTCTAGGTACGACTTGTTGATGTGATACACATAATTGAAGTGTTAATATTGTAAATTCGATATTCCAAATATCATTAAGAAGAACACGGTCATTTGCTATAGGTTTTCTTTTGCTTTCAAGTGGAAAGCTTGGATAAAAATGATGGCATTTATGATTCTTCATGAATTAGGATAAAGAACAAACACTCCCTTGTTTTTATTATTGCTCAGGACCTGTTCAGTAAACAGAAGGGTTATTTAGAGGAAGAACTCGACTACAGGAAGCAAGCTCTGGACCAGGCATACATGGTAGGAAAAGAACAGTCATTAAACTTTTCTGTTTGAATAGATTTGATAAAATGCAGGTTTGGTTTTGTTCCTTTTAATTACAAATAGGGCTCTTTTCAACCTTATATCTTTTTTTTTTTTTTTGTGCCAGACAAGAAATCAACTATTTCTTAAACAAAAATTTAGGAAATGGATTATAGTACTTACAAGTGTAACATTTTTGCATTGCATTTTTTATTCTGTGAGATGCAAACATCTTGTTGGTATATCTGGAATGGGAAAAGCTGGTTTGTGTATGAACAAAACCATAACTGGTAAAATACACCAGAAATTACTTTAGAACTTTTTCAATATTTATTTTCCTGAAGCATTTGTAAGTATTACTGCTGCTAACCTATCCTAAATCAGGAATGCCTGTTCTTCCTATGTGATTCCTTCCTGTGCGATCCTACCCAACCTTACCCTTCCTGGTTTTCAAAAGGGAACCTGCAACCTTGCCTTTTCTCAGGCTAAACAACAGCTAGGAATTATCCAGGAATTGATCAAACTGCACACACAACTTTGCTAATAGTGGGACTTTGGGAAATCAAAATATGATGGCCTGAAGCACTGTTTATACATTGTAAATGTTTCTTACGTGAAAAATGTTTTCAGAGAAGCAGCAAGGTCTAGTGCTCAGAGCAGATCACAGAGATAAAAACAAGCAGGCACTATTTCTAGCACTGTGACCTTGGGCAAGCCATTTAACCTCTCTGTGCAGCTGTTTATGTATCACTAATATGGATGGAATTACCTACCTCACAAAGGTGTAATGAGGGCCAAAGGGATGTAGTCGGATGCTCTTGATCCAAATATTGTCAATCTGGATGCTGGTTTTTGATAGGATCATACTAAACCCAGTAGTCAGGGAAACACTGCCATGATTCTGTTCTTTCCTCTTGGGAGTATAGTTCTCCATGTGAACGTGAAGTTCTCCTGTGTTCTCTGCTTTGCAAAGTACTCCAGTTTTGGTCAGTGCATGAGAATCGTGTTAGGAATCTGGCAGACAGCAGGAGACAGATGAGGGATTAGTGTATACAAGTGTTCCTCCTTTCATTGCTTATGGCAACTTGGAACTAAGCCTAGTCACTACATAGACTGTGAGCCATGGATGTCAGGTCAGTAGGACCAGAGAGAGGGAAAGCAAGATTTCTGTTCTCTGGTTTTCCTTTGTTTTTTTTTTTATTTTATAGGATGGTTTAACAACTCAGTTGCAGTAGAAGGAAATCTGTTAGTTTTAATTAAATTTGTAATGTTCAGCATCAGGATTTGGAGTTCTATCAGGTATTGAATGCAGACTTATCTTCTGAATCTTTCTTAAATGGAAGAATCAATCATTTGCTAGAACAGGACCCATCTCCCGGGTGTCAGTCCATGCCGGGAGGCTGCGTGCACTCTGTGTGGAATGCTCCTCACTGCTCACGCTTGCTGCTTTCTGTCTACCTGTCTGTGTCCATCCCGCCCTCCTGCCTTAGCCTTCGCTTGCCAGCCTTTTCCTCTAGCTGTTGGTGGGTCGTTTGCTTGCTGGATTCAAACGTCAGCCTGTCTGTGTGTGATTTGGGTTGCACTAGAAAATCCAGGAGCTGGAAGCCACGCTGTATAATGCCCTGCAGCAGGACCCAGGCAGGCGGGCGAGCGAGTCGCTGACAGAAGCCCAGCGGGAGGATTTGCGAGCGGCGGTGGAGAAGGTGCGGCGGCAGATCCTGAGGCAGAGCCGTGAGTTTGACAGCCAGATCTTGCACGAGCGGATGGAGCTGCTGCAGCAGGCCCAGCAGGTAATCCCGGTTCTCTCTCCTCCCCCTTGGTGTTGGTGTTACCTCTGTGGTTGCCGCCACTGCCCGTACGACAGCATCGCTTCACCCTCACCTCGTGGAGTTCTGTTCATTCTGGTCTCTGTACAGCTCCCGTGCCAAGGAGCTGTGTGGTGTCAGGACCTGGTTGCGCTGGGCATGGTGCACACACAGAACAAGTCACTGTCTCACCACAAGGTCCTGTTGCACAACCTTTCATGTGTGAGCAACCACACAGTCTTCCACAGGACTCCAAGGGAAGCTTGTTGCAAGTTTAAGGTCTAAATTACAAAGAGTCAGAATGGAAGCTTGTTAGAAAGAGGAAAGGCAGAAAGAGTAGTTACAGGAGTCCAAGTTTTTTATTTTTTCCCCCTTTTTATTTATTTTAGCTATTTGTGAAATCTTTTAAATAAAATAAAAAAGATGAAGTCACAGGAAATCTTTTAAGAGGCCATTTTCAAGCTTTCACACCTTTAAATTCATTTGGAAAAGCCTTGTCTGTCCAAACTGCTTCCTTAAGCACACTTATTGACAACTTGAATTTGGCAAGGTCCTGGCCTATAGAAGTGTGATAATTATTTAGTGTTGGTAGCATTGCTAGTGTTTCTGTGCAAATATTCAGTGAAAGAAGAGAGCTGAATGTCTCAGGGTGTTAATTACCACAGCAGAAATAATTGTTTCCAAGGATTTTGGTTCTCCTTCATAGTAGACTCTGGAAGTTGCAGGCAGATGTCTTGGATCTTGAGGACTGCTCGGCTACTTTCGGTGCAAGTCTGAAATCACATACTGTGAATGCCAAAATCTGCTATGCAGATGTGTCCAGAACTTTGTTGCTATTTCAGGTGCTGACTCAGGTGCTGGGGCACGAACTGCTTTTAGTTTAGTCCAAGCTTCTCTCTCTTCAGGTTGGCTTTGTAGATGAATATAGATGAAACTGATGTAATGTGACCCAGCACTGTTGTGATCATCTCCTGTCATCCCTCCTTATGGTGGCTGCGCTAGACCTGAGCTCTGAGTTCCAAGAAGTTTCCTTTCTCTACTCCTTGACTCTGTTCCCTTGGTTTGGAATGTGTAACACTGAGAGCAGGAGTATTTTTAGTCATCAGCAATGGTGCATAGAAAGCTGGAGAAGGTAGGTAACAGCTGGCACTAAAAGTGTCAGAAAGAGACAGTAAAGTAAATGTATTAAATTTGGTAAATAAGGATGGAGCCAGAAGCTATTAGTTTAATATTATTAGTGCAGCTGAAAATTAGTGAGAATGGAGGCTTTTGCTAGTCTCTTAGGCTGTCCAATTTCCCAGCCAGACTGTTGGTGTTTTACTCAGAACAATAACACAGTGCTTTTCAGTTGGGTAAATATTGTTTGTCAGTGACATTAAATGGGTATGAATGACATTGTGGGTTGAGTAATGCCTCTACACCTAAATAATTGACAATTTCAGATTTTAACATCAGACTAGGTATAGGTTGGTCCTTTGCTTTCACCAGGAATGTGGTTTGACACTTTTTGAAGGACTGCTGTTGGATATAGCCTTTTTCTGGCCCTTGTTAGAGTGTATTTTTGGGGCACCTGGGCAGAGCTTTTAAGTTGAGCTCACATAACAGCGGCAAATAGAAAGGAAAAAATAGGAGTAGATTTGTAAAGCGAAACAGTTGTTCCAGAGGACTCAAAATCCATATTTTGTGCATATCTGCGGTTTAATTTAGATTTTGTTCCAATTTTTTCCATGGCCCACTTGCTATCAATTAGGGCACTTTATAGGCACATCTGGAGCACATCTTCTGTTAGTCCAGTTCATGTATTCACAGATTGCTTCACAGCCTAAGGTTAAATATGATGAGTGCATAGGAAAACAAAAATGCTAGCATAAACATAGCTTCATTAGCCATGGATGTTTATGTACCTGTCTCCAGATCCGTTTTATAGCATGTCATTAGAGTTTTGTGTCGTGCCCATCTCATTAGACGTGCTAGCGTTACAGCCCTGCAGGACATGTTAAACTGAATTCCACTGCTTAATAAGCAGCTAAGTATTTTAGTCATCTATTTTTAACACACACACATGCCCGCTCCCCACACACATACCCTATTAAACAGGGAAAACAAAGGCAAAGATGCTAGTTAATTTGCCTGGTATATTGGAGGGCTAATTCTCACTGGATTACTTTCATCTCACTAGCAAATGACAGAAGCTGAATGTTACACAAATGAAACCATACTTGTGCTGGCAGAATCCTAATGAATGGATGAAGCTGCACTAAGTAAAGTACATTCCTTTCCTCATATATTTATGTCCAGGAGAAGTTTTGCTGACATTGTGACATCAGCAAACACCCATTGCACTTTGTTCTGGCAAAACTATGGTCTAGACCTGGTCATATTTTGCAGTCTGCACTGCCTCTACAGTATGTGCAACTTCCTGCTGAAGTGGAGGTTACAGAGAATGATAGGACAACAGGATGGACCTGCAAGGCTTCATACAGAGTCTCCGTTCTGCAACCACTCTCAAACTTCCCCTGAAACAGAAACCACGTACTAAAGACTCCAAATTCTCTGAAACTTGGGAAGTTCAATCACTTATAGAAGGCCTTTTTTTTCCTTCCATTACCTTCTGGTGTGCCTGATACAAGGGCTTCAAAAGAACAACTATGCTTATCTGGCAGGCTGGCAACAATCTTCTCTGAGTCAGAGTTTCTGTATCAGACATAGAGTGGGGGTTCAAGGAGATCTGATGATGAAGAAGGAGTTCTCGCCTTCTGCCTGTAAATGCTCCTTGACCATACATGCAGGGTGCAGAAGCGGTAAGACATGTGGTGAATGCTATAGGTTGGTATGCAGGGTTTCATTATAGATTATTTGCTTCATGCAGGGACTTTGAGGATTTAGCTTGTGAGGTGCTGGTTTTACAGAGCTGGTAAATGTCCTTCCCGGGGAATGACTGTCTGAAAGGGACAGGGATGGGCATAAGGAAATGGGTAAGTGGTTGCCCAGGTGTGAGCTTGTGCTGCTTTATGTGTTCTTCTTTGTCCAGATACAAAGCTTGAGTTCTTAGCCACTGGGTATTGACTTTGTTCCAGTGAAATAAATGTGTTTTAGGAGTTACAGGAGTCTACATTGGTAGAGAGGCTATATATGCCCTGTTCTTCTTGGGCATATATAGCCTCACATTATTATTGTTCATTAGTATATAAATGGAACCATTCATGTATACCCACTGTGCATTAAAGAAACCAGGCCTCTGTGGAGCCAAATTAGACAGACTGTGTGATTAGATCTGCTTGCTAAGGCACACAACACTTTTATTAAACCCAGAGTGCAACATGCAGGTCTGGGGGACAGATCCTCAGCTGAAGCATGTTGGCAGTACTCCCTCTAAGTCAGAGAGGGTGCTCTGATTTACACCATCCTCTCTATTTGGAGGAGGTAAAACATGTTTTTAATTAAAAATCTGTCATGAGCAGCTTGTGATATTTGCTTCCAGCAATAGGGCATGTGCAGTTCAACCGCCGCTCCTGCGGATATTGCCATCAAAAAAGTCTCATTGTGCTACACTGCTATTACAACCTTTTGTAAATCAATGTCTGGTTTATTTTCAGCAGGACTTCATTTAAAAGTAACAACTGTGCTCTAGTCAGTGCAGTGGCATGACTTCTGTGCTTTTTTTGAAAATATGAAGGTCATTAGTAGCAGGTTCTGTTGAGAAGGGTAATTTTTTATGTATATATTTTAAATCATTTCTAGAGGGAGAGGAAATTGTGTTGTGTAGCTATAAAATCCATCTCTGAGCAAAGATATTTTAAACAGAGAAATACAAAGTGTTTCTTAAGTGGTGATATCAGCTTCCTAATTAAGCAAACTCAAAAAAAACCAAAAACCAAAAAACCCTAAACAAAAAAAGAACAGCAGCCCAAAAAATCCTAGTACAGAAAATCCACACAGCATCATGGTTAGTTCACCTTAAAATATATTGTAATCATCTTGTCTTCTAAAACTAGTAAATATTTAAATGTCAAATTATGCCTTATATAAATCAAACAAATTAAAACCCAAAATATATTCCTGTTGGTTTTACTGTAGCTGCTTCTGGAGCATGAAACTGGGGAAATTCATCAGAAGCAGGCTTTAAATTAGGACAGATTTATTCAAATTGCACTGTTGGCAGTATTCAAACATGAAGAAAATTTATAATAGAAATATAATTTATTCTGATTTCATCTGAAGTTATTTTAAATCCAAAGAGAAGATAGAAAATCCTTGAAGGATAGCAGATTGACACACACTCAATTCCAAAAATGGTTGCTGCCAGTCAGAAGGTATATGAAAGACAGATTTTATTAATGTAGTCCAATGATTTCCCAGAGCAGTCTTATCTTTGTATAAAATTGTAAGAAAAAAATAAAAATAAAAGGTATGTTAGTTCACTGTGTCATCAAAACATGTGAGATGGTTTTTTTTCCTCTAAGTTGCACTGTACTGCTGTACTAAACTGAGTGTTTTATTCTAACTTGAGTTAGAATATTCTTGGGTGAAGCTCAGTTTTGCAGAGTAAAAGAAATCATTACTTCTAGACCTAAATATAAGACATCTGTGGACTGCTAAACTCATCCAATTCCAGCTTTAAATAGTTGGAATATAGCTGTAAAAATTGTAACTATGTTTTCTTGAAGCTAAGGCATTTATTCCCGTGACCAGATTGGATTATTCACCAGTAATAAGAGCAGAAATTACCACTTTCTTTGCATGTTCTACTAGAAGAAGGCAAAGCTTTAGGACAGAGCAGGTACTGACCTCCATGTGTTGCTGCCATAGAAAGGAGTCGCTGTGGGTGCGATGCCTTGGGCACCGCTTTTCATGGACACCGAGGAAAAGTCAGAAGCACCAATGTCTTTTTTCATCCTGAAATGTCAAAATATCACTTGAAATTGAGAAACAACAAACTAATTTTCTTCATGAAGTTTCTTAGTTCTTTTTCTGACCAGCAGTTTTTTTCTGAGGGCACAGTTCTTCCGGCTTAAAGGCCAAACAAAGCTATGGCAAATGCCATTGCTCCGTGAGTTCTTCCTGCTCTTTTGTATATGGACAACTTTGTTTGCAAATCCATAGGGTTGGATGTCACCATATCTATATGGTCATATTGGCTCAGCCATTTATAATATATATTTGTTTGGGGAGGGGGGGCAGTTGGTGTTTGTTTCTCGCCCAAGGAGAATTATTAAGGCTTAATGTTTGACTGGGAAGGCTCTTGGGAGAGAGGGAGGGAGGATGCTGGGCTCGGTGTACCTCATTGATAGCCATAAGAAGGTGTTGTCTTCAATCTGCCCTCTGTGGCACAATGCTTTGTGACAGAGAGGACAAGTTAAAGACAACTCCTCCTCTGCCATGTTGCCTTGTGCCAGAGAGGCTGGCTCGGTCAAAAACTCACAGCTGTGTCACACAATTTAGAAATTAGGTGGAAGTGTTACTATGAACCTTCATATAATAATAATTGGGGAGGCTCAGATTATTCTTCCTCTGAATCTACATAGATTTAATGGTTTAATATTTTTATGTTGAATCTGAAGTGTTAAGGTGCTAGCTGTTTGCATATAGTATGAATAGGGCAACCACTGATTTTTCTTCTTTTTTTTTCTTCAGTTACTGATGCTTGCTTAGTATTAATGTTCTGTAATTTTTTGTTCAAAGTGCAATAGATTACTGTTGATAATGCGATTTTTGTATTCATGAATTGCTCTTAAAAGCATCTGATACCACAGCTGTATAACTGTCATCAATATTCATCAAGCACATCATGACTAGGCTAATCGTAGTTGACCTGTGGTATTGATTTGTCATGCAGGAGTGAACATGGAGTCTTTCAGGGCATTATTGCTGCTACAATGACAATATCACAATAAACTTCTGCAATTTCCCGCAGCTGACATGCATGGCAGATGAGAGTTAATTTTAGTAATTCCTATATGTTCATCTTACAGTGTTTTCTTGTGTACGTTTTCTTTATAAAGTCTTCGACTGTGTCCGCTTTGCTTATTGCCTTAGTGATGCTACTTGTCTGAATAAGTTGTGATAGCAGGACTGCTGTATTACCCAAAAAATGTATCTGAAAGGTCTGCTCTCTTCATCCTAAACAAGGTGTGATTGAGGTTCTACTCAAAGTAAGAGCAACTCTATGCCTTGCAATAGTATTAGTATCAAGAAAACTCTTATCTGAAGTTTGCATGATGAAATCCTCTCATCTGAAATCCTGAACACCCTGTTTCTTAGAGAATGCCAGTGGGAGCAGAGGAAGGGCAAGTCTGAAAAGGAAAGTGTGTGAAGTTTGTTACAGAAATTAAGGATAAGTGTATTTTCCTATGCACAATGCATACATATATCATTATAATTACCTACATGGGAAGTTGCTATTTAAATATCTGACTGTAAAATAATCTAAATTAATGCTAAATAAATATTACATTGTGCTTCTGGTTTTGGGTTTTTTTGTGCCTGATAATGTGTCAAGGCTGTCACAGAGTCGGTTTTAAGATGTTGAATATGTTTTGTCTTCTGAGCTCACACAGACTTAGCATAGCCCTTCTGTGTAAATATAAATATAGTATGGCTTAAATTTTTGTTTTTCCCTAATGAAAAACAATAGGACTGTTGGTATTCTTCTGTTAGATATCAATATATGTTGTTGCATAAATTAAAAGATTGTCAGTGTTAAAAAAGATGAGTCAAGTTTACTAATAAATACTACATACATATAGTAATTTATATCAGATTATAACAGATAATTATTTGGGGCCGAGTGCATTTATAAAATTCACTGGTTTACTACTACAAATATGACTGAATACATATGCTGAGAAATGCACCAGTGCAGCTGCTAAAAGGTTCATTCTCCTCAGAAGATCAAATAAAGAAACGACAAATGCATAATAAAGATCAAAAAGAACAATTCTTCTACGTCAATACCTATTAATTGGATTATAATGGTTGAGACTGCAGACCACAGAAAAGAATGAAATTTTTACCTGCTGTGCAAACAAAATCGTGGTGAGAACCAGAGAGGTACAGTATATCCAAAATGATCTATTATTATCATATTCAACTGGCTGAAATGTACATTAAGTTTTTATTCATAAAATAAGATGTCAACAAAAACAGCTTAAGATGATGCTGTTGCAGTGGCATTTTTGTTTCCTTGTGACCGTTACGCAAAATCACATTCTAGGAATATGGGATTAAAGGCAGTATTTGGATTTTCTGAATAAACACCCCTTCCAGTAGCAGGTCCAAGAGCTTGGGTAATGCATATGACAATTGCCTATGCAAATTGTATTGTTAAAACACGACAGGCTTTTAAACAGCTGTTAAAATGCATTAGATTTCAAAAAAGCCCAATAAAATAATGTGTTTATCCATCACTTTAGTGATTTGAATAACAGCTAAAGGCAAGTCAGTTTATATTCATCTTTGTTTAAATTTATACATGTAACACAGTTACACTGTTCACACTACTAAAGATTCTACATACCTGTCTTAACAGTGATGAGAATCTTCTTAATGATATAATGAAACAATATTGATTCTTCCCTCAGTCAGATTGATAAAATATTTCCCATGCTAAATTTTGCTGCAGAATGAGATACCTTCTTGATCATAAGATGGCTTCAGAGATTCAAAACATGGTTAATTTCAGATATAGTCCAGCCACAGTGCCCATCCTGTGAATGTACATTAACCTGAACCTTTCCAACATTTCAGGGTCAGGCTGTAAGCAGCTTAGCAAATCCTTCTTTGTCTGCTTTGTGCTAAAATTATCAAATTGTTTTCTGGGATTTGCTGGTGAATGTAAATCCAATAAGAGTGTGTCACAGGAACTGTTAAAGTGATTTCTAACCCCCCTGATTAGTACATTCCTGTGTTTTCATGAGTACAGTAGCATGCAAGGAGCATATTTTGCAGCTAGATGAATTGATCTTCTTGGTATTGCTGTCTGTAAAACAGTACATTCATATGGATGGGCTCTTTACTTACTTATTTAGGGAACAAGAACATCACTTCTGCAGTTTGACACCCAAATGAAGGATGATGTGGTCATCATTGTCTGAAAGATGACATTTGTCACAGAAGTTCTTTTCCTGATAGATTTTTTCCCCATTTCACAACGCTCCTTGAGGATTTGAAGCCGTCCAAGATGTTGGTTCAGGACAGTGAATGTCTGACTAGTGCTATGGGTGAATTGGAGAGAACAGAATGCTTCGATGAAGAAGTCCACTTCATCTAGCCTGCATCACTGTCCAATAGAGAGAAAATGCAGAAATTCTCAGAGTCTGTGTTTGGAACTGAAAAGGCAGCTGGCAGATCAAGTAAAAAAACCACCCAGAATCTGTGAAAGGCACCATGTAATTGTAGAGTGACACAGTCCATTTCTCATCTGAAATTGAGGTAGCATGAAAGACAAGTATAATCAAATGAGGAAATGCACACATTTTGGTTGCTTAGGGGAGGAAATCTGGACCTGGTGTTTTAAAGCAGTGGGACACTTCAGTACATCTTAGATCAGTCTTCTTTCTTTGTATTGCTGAGGTTCCTCCCATGTCTGACTCTCAAATTTATGACAAGTCATTACCGTGCTGATATATTGCCTCCAGTTTAGAAATGATAGTTCTGAGACTGCAGTCCAGGGCTCACTGAGCTCAGCCTAAGGATTTCCATTTATTTCAGCGCTCCTTTACAATGGGCACTGTATTAATGGGAATGGTACTTAATGTAGATGGATTATTCCTATTATAACACAAGCTGGGCATACATACTTCATGTGTTCTGTGTGGGAATGCCATTAACCTTTTTTTTTAATGGAGCAATATTTTCATTTTGGCTAAACCACAAGCTGAGTCTTGTAAGGCTGTGTTACTGAAATTTCTCTGTTACTGAAAGTAGAGTAATATTTCCAGGCACACATCCACCATCATGCTGCTTGCATTTTGTCTAAACTTTGATTCCTCAGACTTCCCGGAGATGTGGCTTGCAACCTTGTGGTTGCAGTATAGCCAGAGGAGCCAAAGCATGCTAAAATTTACAGAAGTTTCCCTTTTGAAATAATTAACTGGCTGGTTCTCCACTGGTAGTGTACTCATATGATTTCATTGGACTCTGTCTTTAATTCAGTTTTAAATACTTTTTATCCTTTTTGTTGCACCCTTGTACAGGGGAGTAACGATAATAATCAGTCTGCATCCAGGATTATCTAGCCTCTTGCTGAGTTTGGATGTACTTAGAAAACAAAAACCTCTAGAGAAATTATCCAGCTCTCAGGAAAACTGAGCTGTAGGTGCAGAGACACCTGAATTGGTCCCACCAAGGCCAGTTGAGGTATCACACTGCCTATAAAGCAATGCTTCAAGCAAACTTAGACATTCCCACTCTGTAGGAAGGTAAGACCTGCTGGGAGTAGGAATTTGTAGTCCCAGCTTGGTGTCTCAGTCCTCTGCTCCTTGAGAAAGGAAGAGCTGACTTGTCTTCATTTTCCTGACAGTATTGGAAGGCACTTGCCATTCAAGTTTACCAAAGAGAATTGCTTAAGTGAGTCACTGTACTTGAAGGAGTGGATCCTGTTTCCCAGAAAAATGAAGTTTCCATCATGAGGTAAAAAGAAATGGAGGGTCATGAGCATTTATGAGGAATCTTCTGCACATTAGGGATCTTCTGCTGAAAAAAAATTCAAATTTCTTCCTTTTGGGGCAGTTCGACAGCCCTTTGGTTTGGGATCTCTCCAGGAATAAAATTGGAGAGGCCTGCAGTCAGTGAACATATAATTTATGTAACTGTGGTTGACTGATGGTAAACTTCCCTTTTGCGACTTTGTTAGTAACATAGTGTCATATGTAGTGCCTGCCACGTTAGGGGCAGTCTTTGCCTGTCTTTGCATGACCGACTTCCAAAGGAAATGCGTACTTTAGCTGCCTGACCCTTCTGGCTGTGCTCTACCTTACCTAATTGTTAGCAGTTTTAGGATGTTACATCCGTGCCTGTGCCTTTGGATATGTCGTGCATGTGTAACTACTGTTAAGAAGAGTTTTATAATGGAACTTAAAAGTCTGTTCAAATTGCAATTAAGTAATGAGTAAGGCATCTTTATCATCTTTTTTCTGTGGCTGTCTGGTGATGCAAGTGGATCTGTGAGCTGAGCCGCACTCCTGGCAGAGCTGCAGCTGCTGCTCAGCATAGCCTGGCCAGCAGAGCCATCTGCTGATAGCTCTGCACGGGGAACGCCCTCAGCCCCGGCTGCACCACGGCTGCTTGTTAGAACTTACTCAGAAGTGGTAGCAAACTTCATTGCTAGTGGAAGAATGATTTATTTATCGAGTAGGTGCCTGCCATACTGAAATGGGGGCTTGTCCAACCCTCTTTTGAAACTCAGGGAAGCTCCATGCAGGTGAAGGAAGCTACAGGGAGTATTTGCAAAGGTACCATCCCTTATCCAAAACTTTTGTGATGAGATTTTATTTGCTATTTTAATAAAATCAATGACAAATTAGTATTCATTATTTTGTCAGGTTGGTTTTGAATGCAGGCAAGGTGGACAGTGTTAGGAATCCGTCCCTTATGTTTACACTTCTCTCTTCCATGGTTGCATTCCCATTGCCCGGTTTCTGCCTGACTACGGCTCTTTGTTTGCCTGCAGTAATTCCATTGTATGGCCCCAGGATTTGACAACACAGGGTTATTCTCATGAATCCTGTCAATCCCAAAAAAGGTGCACTCATGTGACTAAGGGGCAGCTCTTAACTGCAGGAACACGGGAATTGCTAGAACCCAGCAGAGCACTGCTCTACATTGTCCCTAATCCTGGCTCTGACTGTGACCAAGCTAGGGACTTTAAAGGAAACACAAACACTGTGCTGGATTCAGATTGCCTATCCATATCTTCTATACATCTCTTTTTTAAAAAGGAAATAAAAGAGAACAGCCTGTGGCTTTCTTTTCAGCTGAGACTTATCAAAGTCCTGAGAGCAAAAGAGTCGATTTTGTTGCTTCCTCACATTTTTTTGTGCTGTTGAAAATATACTGGATTTACTCTGCAAGGTTCCTGCAAGCCATATCATGGGTGGAGCTGAATGCGTCTTTTATAGCACAATTGTTACAACTCTATACCACATAGCAGGAAAAGCTCAACTTAATGATCATCAATTTATACCCTGAAGCATAAAAGCAGATAGAATTTCTTGATAACAATTAAATAGTTCTGTGTGATTTGTTGTCACAGTCACACTTTTACAAACATAAACAAATCAGAATATACTGAAAGCATCTAATCAAGTGTTGAAATCTGAGAGAGAGTCCAGAGCTTCTTGATTGGTAATTCTTGCAAATGAAAGGAACAGTAGATAAAGACTTAAAGGCTTATACTGAATCTCAAACAGTCCTGCCTTGGTCTTAATTGGTATCTCTAACTTTTGTGTAATTTCCTTCTCAGTAATTAAATATAGCCTTTGACTGATGAACACGTCTTGCTACTTCTAGAAGATACTTTTTTGTTACAGCTGTGATTATTGCACGTATGTTACATGTATTTTTATAGTTTATTTTGGAAATTGTCATCTTTGTGATCAAGATAATGCAGTAAATGCAGATAGGTACAATAGGGGAAAGTGATTATTTTTATGTGTTAAATACTCTATGAAAGTGTTAATCTGTTGGGTTTTTTCCAGCCAATATATTGCATATACATGTATATATTTTTAAGGCTCTCTCTGCAGTTAAATGGAAATAAATTATTAAATCAGATTTTTCAGGATATATATAAATAGCTGAACTAGGCTGGTTATCTCCCTGTGCTGTCCCTGAGTAAGCAGAGGGTATTGATGGGAATAGCTACACCCACTTCATCCTCCTGGATAATCCTCCAGGGGAAAGCAAGTAAACAGCTAGGAGCACACAATCCCAAGCTTTGATACCTGATGAACAATTCCAGTCCAAGGTTGTCTTTTAAAACAAATTTTGACCTGTCTAGATTTGAACTCTTTAATTTCTGAATCAGCTACAAAATTTTACTCATTTGCAGCAAAAGTATTCTGTCACTGTGATTTCCACTCATATAAGAGGAATAAAAGCTATTTAAACACCAGTTACCTGCCTTCAGCATATTACCCTTCAGCGGCAAGTCTGGAGCAGTTTTGTGTACAAATTTGTGCACGTGAATGTCTGCCCTCCCGGCTGCATCCGCCCTGTGCAGGACAGCAGCAGTGCCCTGGCCACCTGCCAGCCCAGGCCCAACGCCACAGCTGTTACCAAAGCCTTCCCAGGCACAATTTAGTGAGGTGATAGGCAGTACAGCACTACAGCAAGCAGGGAAAGCAAAAAGTGGCACTACTGACTCCAATACACAGTCAGGTAATGAAGCCCCATGGCAAGACTGGCTGAACAGCACTAAGAGCTGTGAGCTCAGTCTGGTACATCCCAGTCGGATCTGTTGTTATCCCAAACCCTTCGGGCCCCGCACTGGGCACCAAACAGAACTGCTGTGGTTTCACCCCCTCCAGGAGCTGGGCCCCGCACAGCTGCTCACTCACTCACTCACTCACTCCGTCACTCACCAGTGGGATCAGGAGAATCAGGAGAGAACTGGATGAGTAAACTAGAAAACTCACGAGTTGAGATAAAGACAGCTTGATAGGGAAAGCAAAAGCCGCGCAGAGAAGCAAAACAAAACAAGAAATTAATTCACCACTTCCCATGGGCAGGCAGGTGTTCAGCCATCTCCAGAAGAGCAGGGCCCATCACGTGTAATGGGGACTTGGAAAGACAAATGCCACCATTCCAAATGTCCCCCTCTTTCCGCCTTCTTCCCCCCACTTTATATACTGAGCATGATGTCACCTGGTCTGGAATATACCTTTGGTTGGTTTGGGTCACTTGTCCTGGCTGTGTCTCCTTCCAGCCTCCCATGCACCTCCAGCTTCCCTTCTAAGAGTGGAGTATGAAAAGCAGTAAAGGCCTTGGCTCTGTGTAAGCCCTGCTCAGCAATAACAAAAACATCTCTATATTATCAACCCTGTGTTCAGCACAAACCCAAAACACAGCCCCATACCAGCCACTGTGAAGAAAGTTAACTCTACCCCAGCCAAAACCAGCACAATCTGCCTTACTGATACCAACCTAGTTTTGAGGGTTTTTTGTAGATTTTCATTGCTAAGAAATTTAATCCTTTATGTATTTCCTTTCAACTGTTAGGTTGTCTTTGTATTTTAACTGCTTTTTAGGAAAGTATAAGTTTCTTCACCTTAAAACGGTTCTCTGTCTTTCATCTCCTAAAATTTAACAATTATTACAGGAGGGAATTGGAAAATGGAAGCCTCAACTCTTTTTTTAGAACTGTTCTGAATAGTTGGACAAAATAGCTGGATAGCTATAATCTTGAAAAGATTAAAAATTCATAAGGGAATAATAACATCTCATTCTTTACTTGATTGACAGAATTCCCAAATCCTAAAAATGCCGTCTTATCCTAATTAACTTGTTCTTTTAGACAGAAGCACTTGCTGTAAACCCTGAGGTGAGAAAACAACCAGATGTTCAGTGGCTTTTTTATTTTCATTTTTTTCTGAAGGCAAACTCCCAGGAATTATTGAAAAATACCTTTACATGATAAATCTTGAAGATGAAAATGGTATTTAAAAATACTGCTTCCCTACACTTACCTCGCTACGGTCAAATTTTACCACAGAGCATAGCACAACCCCCAGAGAGCTGAAGTCTGTCACTCAGCTCTGGGATGTTGTTATAAGTAGGAATCAGCCTACCTGAAATGAGTAGGAGAGAAACAGGAGTCTAACCTGATGGATTAGAGATCTTGGGGGTGATTACATCTGCCTGCTTCTCATCCCATGGTTTTTTACAGTGGTTGTAACATTCCTGGTGCATACAGTATGTGACGATGATCACTTGAGAGATAGGCTTGAACAGGGAGTAGATGAAGTATAAATCAATTCAAGTGCAATAGGGGAAAAGTGAAATTAATACATCTGTGCTTGGGGCATTTGTGATTGTCAGCAAAGATGCATTCACTTATGTCACATGAGGGTAATCTGGTTCATGCAGGTTTGTGTATAATCTGGGGAGATCTTTGAGCACTGCAGTATGATAGTGTAGATTTTGATTGACTTACTCTGAATGTATAATATTCAAAACAGTAATTTAAGCAAAATCTTCCATTTGAAACAGGAGCAATAACAAAGTTTTTTTTGCTCGTGGCCTGTCTTCAATATTTGCGTGGAGGAGTATGCCCTAGGAAAAGTGAACTGCAGGGTTTTGTGTACCTCATTTTTGGAATAGTTCCAGGTTAGATTTGTGATTTTCAAGCCAATCTCTGTGGTTCTCCAAACCAGTCTGGTCATTAGATCAGCTGCTGCCTTGCTGCAGCTGTCCTGGGCTATAATGAGTGTGGAGCATTTACCCCTATTTGAGGTCTTTGAGCTGAATGCAGGTAAGCAACTACCAACATCAGTTGACACACACAAGCTTGTAAGTAATGACTGGATGTTGTTTTGAAAGAGATACTGTTGTTCAAATCAATTTGAGTGTCATAAAATAATTTGGGAGTGAGGCAGCAACAGCTACATTAATTCTACTTGCCTTTGCCATCCACTTTAGAGGAGATGATAATTTGTCTTTCCAAGTTCAGGAACTGTTAACAACCCTAGCTGTCGTAGGCCAGCCTGAGATTGGGTAGTTAATCCCCAAAAAAGGCTCACTGCATAAAGTTGCTCCTTGATCACCAGTGACTCACCAGTTAGTAGGAGATTTCAGGTTTCTGCCTATAGAAAAAATTACTTATACCCTACTTTATCTGTAACAAGTACTATATACTGAAAGTGTAATTAAATGCATCTAAATTGTATAAGAACCCCAACATTAAAAGAAAAATAAAAAATAAAAAGAAGTGTAGCTTACAGAAAGGAAAAAAGGGATATGTGATACAGAAAAGAATAAGATATGTGGACACAGCAGCAGTCATGCTTTTGAAGAATCTTTCTGAAACTGAACAAGAAAAATGCTTAAAAATATCGGGAGCTACAGTGAAGGGAACATGCCATCTGGCTCTGGTGGGAGGTGACTGGTAATAGGACAGAGCTGAGTCTCTGGATGGTATCTTTGTGATAAACTGAAAATCTGTGCGTTCTCTTTTTTCTGGTATAGCCTGACTATGCTAGAAGCATGGTTATGTTTTATAGGACAAGAAAAGAAGGAGTTAAAAGGAAATGTGATAGTGTAATCTGGTGACTGTCTAGGTAAGCAGAAAAACTCCTGACAGTTGCAGAGAAAAAGAGTTTTGGTGCAAAATGGAATTTTCTGTGTGTATATATTAAAATTATGATTAATGAGTGGTAATGAGTAGACTTTCTTGTAGTAAACATGATTTTCTGAACATGCAGCTTGTTTGAAATGCCATGGTTTCATGGAAACATGGAAAATTCTGCCATGGACATGCCTAATATAACTGTAAAAGAAGTGTTACATTAATAATGGCCATTTATTCTCTTTATTTTTAACCTATGTCTTATATTTTTGATTCATATGCTTTTCAAATTAGATATAATAATGTGTGTTTTGCTTTCCCTATTCCAGCGAATTCGAGATTTAGAAGATAAAATAGAACTTCAAAAGAGGCAACTCAAAGAAATTGAGGAAAAGGTAAGTACATGTCTGGGCAGTACCAATGGATTTTTTTCCATACAAAATTTTTTTTCTCTATTGCACTGATGTTAATAGTACTTAACCTAATATCAAAAAATCTATTTTAAGACAAGATAAAATTTGAGTTCGAGTCATTGCTGCATGAAATGCAGCTCTGTCCCTAATCTGCTCAAAGTAATTTCCTATCCAGGATTTCTGTCAATTACAGGAAGGAATCAAGGAGTCTGGAGAGACTCTAGACTAGCAGAAGGAGGATTTGCTGTGGTTTAGATAAAGAAAGAACAAAGATTTGTCTCTGAAAAAATTGGTTAGCTCAGTCCTATTCTTTGGATAGCACTGCTTTGCAAAACTTTCAACTACTGAAAAATAAAACAAAATTAGTGAGGTGCCTGTGAAACACTAAAATTAGGGAGTATTTCTTGCTTTAATATAGAAACAAGTTAATATAATGGATCCAAAAAAAATTTTTTAAGACGCTCTGATCAAGGCTTCAGACAGCAAATGAATTTGTGTCACTGAGATTCCCAAGCAAGGGATGGCCCAAGGTTCGTGGACTGTGGGCTCAGGTGTTTCCCAGGTCTGGGGAGTTTAGGCTGCTCTGCAGAGCATGGGCTGACAATGGGTCTTTCTCGAGGCCCCCGCAGAGTGTTTTAGTCATGTCACTTTTGCTGAACCAGTGCCTAGGTCCCAACATGAGTCACATCATCCCAGGTTCATTTCCTCCAGCATTTATGTGTATGTAATCCTACATAAACCTACTGCTGGGCTGAGTGGAGAAGTTAGTGGCATTTTCAGTAATTGTTTTTTTCTCTTGGGATGAGAATGGGATAAAAGGGTAAAAGGAAGACTTTTGCAGGACTCTGAGAGGTGTTGAAAGGGGCCCATGGGCTTTGCAGAACAGAGAGAGGCTTTGGGGAGCAGCTCACTGGGTGTGGAAAAGTTTCTTCCTCACCCTTCTCTGATCTCAGTGTCCCTTCATCTGCTTTCAGGATGTGGCAGTCCTCCCAGTTGCACTTCTATCAACTATTCCAATTCCCTCAGCATCTTCCTTTGCCCCTTCTGCTCCCACAGTAGTTGTCTCCCCTCTGCTGTACCTTGTCCTGCACTTTCCAGACTGTGATATCTGTCTGGGTTTGAGGAAGAGCCAGGAGAAGAGCCTGCAGAAGCTGGGCTGTCTGGTGGTGTTGCTAATTACCGCTTTACGTCACCCCCACAAGACCTGGTTGGGGCTGCTCTGTCTGCATGCATTGGGAAAGCAGCGGTCCGTGTTTGCATTAGCAGAGAAACTCAGGCAATATTCACCCTTAAAAGGGCTCTTTTGCTGCCTTTGCCCTCTTCTGCCCCAGACCACATCTATACCTGAAGCTGTTCCTGCCTAGCAGCCAGTGATGTCTAAGGTGCTACACTGAACTCCTCAAAGCAGAGAAATGTTGATGGATAGGCAAGACTTGTACATATTAATTATTTCAAATATTACTGTTTATCCACCTATTCTAAAAAGTCAACATCTCTAGATGTTGCTGTTGCCAAAATGTAAGCCTTTAAGGCATTGCCATTACAGTTTACAGAGTAGGTATTAGATTAGCCAGACTGATAATTTTGGAAATGGAAGATAGCATTATCTCTGCTGGTTCATCAGGCAGATGGATGCTGAAAAGCACTGGAAAAGAAACAGCTTAATCACAAGCTTAGCAGAAAGCTGGTAATGAGTTAAAATTATTAACATCCTCTTTGCTTTAATATTACATTAGCAAGAGACCTCAAAAAAGCTTAATTTCTTTCTATTAACCTTCAACTTCTGGATGGGTGGAGGGCTTCCTTCTATCTCTATTACATTTGAATTATTTTTTTCCCTGGGATTAAATCCCATTCTGAATTTGATGGCCCAAAGGAAGATTGTGTTGTCAGGGAATTAATGGATGATATAATTTTACCTCATTGTTCCTCTGAAGGTTTAAGGCATTAAAGGGTGCAGACTGACACCTACATGCTACTGATACTGAGCACAATAATTTCTTGTGGAGAGAAGTCTTATGCTTTTGAAGGAACAGCAGCATTTATAGCTGAGTCTCATTGCTGGTGGTAGCTAAGGGCAATGCACCACTTACTGTGTCATGAGTATGATTTTTCATTTTCCTTGAGGAGTAGATTCAATTTTTAAGTTTTGTGTAATATTCTGTCAAATCAGAACATAAGGATTACGGTATTTCTGCCCTATAGATTCTTCAGCAAACTGTCCTGCTTCTAAAGGCTATACAGAAGAATGATATAAAATCTCAATTTTAATCTGCGAGTTGATACATTAGGAACAAGTGCTGTTTAAATACATCATGCTCTTCTCATAGCTGATTCTCTGCTATTTCAGTTGCATTTAGGTTGTGCCCTTGGCTTGGTAAGTCTTGGTTCAGGAAAGCTTTAGTATGTGTAATTGTAAGTACTTCTTTAAGTGAATCACAAAGCCAAGCCTAATTTTTCTTAAGTTAAAAAATCCACAGATGTTGCCATTGTAAAACTGTCCTCAAATATTGATTTTTAACTGCTTTTTAGAGTAAGATTGGTATACTGTGTCTTTCTTTCAGATCAACTCAATTAATGATGTAAGACTAACTGCTGTAATGTCATTGGATTTCATATTACATATCTTACATCTTCTTTCTTTTCTTTTTTCCTCATTTTCTTTTGATCTTATGTTATAGTTTTTGTTCCTTTTTTTGTTTTTTTCACTAGCATTCATTCTGTGGCCTTGATGACACAACTGAGCCGAGACGTGTGGTTGGTATTCTTTATATTTCTTTGTACTCAGTTTTTGACTCCTAGGTTTTGCCATGTTTTGGGGATTGTTTGTAAGACCCGGAAACCATGAGGAAGGGCATACTGGTTTGCCTGCAGAAAAGGAAGAGTCACCTATAAAATCCAACTGGGATACTTCCCTTCCTAGATTTCTGTAGAAAGTCATTGAGTTTTCAGTGAGAAATGATTGTGCATCCAAAGATACTGACTGCCGTAACTGCAGTGAGTGCTTTCCATTCTTGCAGAGCCAGGTACATTTTGTCTGAAAGTTCAGTTATTGCTGTAGGACCCTGCCTTCTATCATGCTGGATGGAGAGGTAGCAAACAATGTTTGGTTTAAGTTTTGCTGTCTAAGAAGCCCTGTGAGCATAACTACCCATGCAAAATAAGGAGTTCATTTTACTTCCTCGAGATCCTTGAGGCCTTGAGATAACTTAGGAAATAATAACCAATTTTCCCTGTTATGAGGTGATTTGAAGGTTGCAGTGTGACTGACACAACATGGAAAGGGTGAGGATAAAAAACCTCTGTGCCCATCCCTTGAGACACTGCCATCATTCTCACTGTCCTTTCACAGTGATCCTTTCAGCTCAGTCCAAAAGGCAGTGAATTTCTTCAGCTATAGCAGGAGCCATCGTGGCACTACTCACCTTTCACAGAGAACAAGAGGGAAATGCAATTTAGAAAATCAGTCCCAGTCCTCTTCCCTGGAGCAATTCAAGTTTCACACTGCCTTTCAGGAAGGATGGTAACTCAAAAGCCTAACTGTTAGAGGATTAAACTATGCTTTAAAGCTATTGAGTATTGTACAGTATTGCTGTTGTTACTGTGGTTGGGTTTTGTTTTGTTTTGTTTTGTTTTTAACCTGATAATACATTGTGCTTTTACCTTTACAAAATTTCCAAGTTTTTTCTTCCTTGTAATCTGTTGTGAATTCTATTCAAGGAGTCTCCTTATAGTAGGAGTTTATTCAACATGTTTGAAACTGCTATCAAGTACTGTATGATGAAAAAGAATGATGACAGGAGTTACCCCAAGACCCTATGATATTTACCTTACATTAAGCATGAAACAATATTTTCTTCTGCCCAGATCTCAAGTGCTTTTGAGAAATCAGACCCTTATCATGGGCTCTTTCTAGGGTTTATTCAGGTCCAGTATGTTCAGTTATCTTTCTGTTGATGCTCTTTGGAACTTGCTCTGGGCTTTCATTACAAGCATTGCTGCGCATGCTTTTTATTTTTCCATAAAATGGTAATAGGTGCAGGTGGGTGCAATGTAAGTCTCAGGAGTTACTGTTTTTTGACAAGTGCAGAGCTTTCTTTTGGCTGTTAGAAGTTGAAAAGTAGTTGAAATTGAGCAATATTTTTCAGTACTTTCAGGATTTCTTCTGAAATTTCCTTTATTTTGTAAAAAATTGAGCATATGCTTATAGAGAGGTGTTTGAAGAAAGGTTAAGCCTTGTGATAAACTATTCACCTTTCCACAGTTTGAAGTAAATTTTTGGACAAGTTCAGATAGGACAGATGCCATTTTGGTTAAGATAAGTTTGAAAGAGTAATGTTAAAGGAGTCGCCAAACTATTGTCTTTGGAATTTCATCCAGGTTTTTTATACCAGTCCCAGTTAGAGGTGCTAAGATCTGGATGAATATATTTGTTTTTAAATATGTTGAAAAATATACTGGCCAAGTCTACAGCTACTTTATAAACATTCAATAAACTTAGTGAAATCACCAGCGTTCTTAAAATTCAATTTAGAATCTTTTGACATACTATGCATTCAAGGGATCTATAGGTTTCCATGCTGGTATTAGCTGATAGTATTCTGGGTTCCCCTTGGATTAAAAGAGAAAAAAACAATTAAAAAGAAATTGCAAATATTAATAATCTCCAGAAAATGCATTGTGCTGATATAATGTGCTACTCTTCCTGTTAACAGTAAGTACTTAAGTAATTAAATTCAAACTTGGTGAGAAGCATTTTGAGGAGATAACACAGGAGTGATGACTGTGTAGCCACGTAACTACTTAGCTCTTGACATTTCTAGGAGTGCACATCATATTGTTGTGCTGGTGTGAAGAGCAATGTCCTTTAATTCATCTTGCCAGAGGTGAATCTGTCTCTGATTAATCTAACACAGAAAAGCCAATTTTAAGATACTTAATTATAGTTGGACTTTTGAACACTGTTAACTATTTCAAGGCAAACCAGGTGATTTACTGATAGTAATTTTGGTTTTAGTTATTTTGAAGGTAATATAAAACATTCAGAAAGACATTGTGCTGTCTGGGAATATAGGGTTGGATACCAACACTTATTTCTAAAGTAATGTTTGTTATCTAAAGCTCAGCAGACTTTTTCTTTTCTTTGTGTTTTTGTTTTCTGTTTTGGTTTTTGTTTTGTTTTGTTTACAGGCTGTTAAAAGAACCTATGGAGTGAAAAGCTGAGTCCACATGCAAAAATACAGAAAATATTTATTAAGCAGCTTTAAATTGGTGCATTTTTTCATAAAGCAGTTTGCATAATACTTGAAGCTGCAAAATATTTGAACTTAAAATTAGAGATTTTTTTAAAGATATGGCTTCAAGCTGGAATGGTTTCACAATCAAATAAGGACCAGCACATCATAAACACTGAAAAAAAAATATGAACAGAACTTAACACTCTCACATCAACCAAACAGCAGGAAAAAATACAAGTGCAATTACTGGCTGCTATGTGAACTGTTATCTACCAAATGGTTTTCTTACAGTACCGAGATTTTTGTCTCCATACTGCATGCTTTCAACAAATGTGGTTTGCATTTCACCCAAGAAACACAGGATCTCCTTTTTAATATCTATATAAAAAACCGTGTTTGACATTAAGTTGTCTATAGTAAATAGCTGACAGGAAGCAAACTGTTCGAAGTTGGAAACAAATAAAGATTTACAACCTTGCAGTAGTAAAATTCATATTAAATTCATCAGTTGGAAATCCACAGGTGCAGAAAGGATGGGTTTTGGAGAAAGGCATGATGGTAGATTGAAGTATGAAAACTTTAAAGTGGGTGAGAACTGTGTGGGAAATATGATTTTTTGAATGTTTCTTGAAAAGTAAGGCAATGTCTTGTAAAGACAGCACTGGGAAAATGGCAGATTCCATGGTGGCCTGAGAGGTCAGGAAAAGAGAATGCATGATGTGCTGTGCTCAGTTATCTCTTCAAGAAGAAAGAGGGGCTTGGAGAAATGGGCATGTAGATGAATGTGATAAGCAGAGAAGTAGTTGAACATAAATATTGAAAATCATGGCATCCTCTCAGGTGAAATAAAAAACCATTGTCATTAGCTACCAGGAAGCAAAAATGGCACAGCCTCAACCAGCAGAGGTAGATAAACAGTCACTGACCACCTGAACTGCAAGAAAAATTTGGGGTGAAGCACAAACTGAAAAAATGGAAGTTGCAAAGACCTTTTTAAGAGAATGGTTATAAAATGAAAAAAATATTACTCTTTCAAAGAGAGAAAAGCAAATCAATGCCTCAGAGCTGGAAAGGAAATATGAAAAAATAGGTAATTTTAATTATTTCTGAAATGTTGAGGCAAGATGAAAACATTAAGAGCACAATAGTAGAAGATAACTTTCTCCTCTCTCATGTTTTCTTGAAAATCATATTTGGGTAGAAAGCCACAGAGAAACAAGTCTACTCCCATGAACACACTGAACTCCAACATGAATTAGGTGGTTACAGTAATACATCACATGAAGTGGAAATTATGATTGACAAAAATAAGGCAATGAACAACTAAGGAAGGACAGAGAAAGCTGAGGAAAAGTTTTGTCATAGCAACTGAATTTCTCACTGTTGAAGGTGCAGGAATCAGCCTCAGAAGCAGCCAGTTTTCTCAGATAATTATCAGGCTCTGAAGAGAAGTACTCTGAACAAAGAATCACCAGACAAGAGCATTTACCTGCAGAAGGAGCCGAGACACTCCACAAGATTGATTCAGTCACATGCAGCAAACTGTGGCTGATGTCGGGGTCTGAATAACCCTGGTAGAAAGCACAATTTACCTTGGAAACAAAGACCATGCAGAGGTCTGGAATCTCGATCCCCAAAAGAATGTGTTGCTCACAACATATTGTTCAAAAGGAGCAAGTATTTAGAGAATGTGTTTTCAAACAGGAATTTTTCATGTTTTAGTTAAGGCTTTTAGCAGTGTGATGGCAGAATGTGGAAAAATAAGGCCTTCACTGCAAGAGAGAGTTCTGGCATCACTGAAGCAAAGGACCACAACAGGAGGTAAATAGAGCTTGAGATAATCAAACCTGGTGCCGATGAAGGAACAATGATTCACTTGGCAAAGAAATACTTCTCATGGACACGGTTTTGCTCATCACTACTTTGAATATGAAACTGTAAGCACAAACACGGGACGGTCAGAGCATGTAGCTGCCATGATAAGCGCACTGCATGGACAGGAGAGGGTCTTCCTACAAAGCAGAGAAGGTATGAACTGTTTCATTTCCTTATTTTCTTACGTGTTTTGTTGTTACATTGTAATTTACATGTGATGGTTTTCTCAAGGAAACTGGCTGATTGGGCTGACATTTTCCATTGCATGTATGGTGGTTTTTTTCTGCACTGAGCTAGTGGAATTTGTACTTTTGGAAAATGGAGTATATTATTACAGTCTTACTACCTGTTGTATATTTGTATTTACTATAGAGCTGGGAATGGGTACAGTGTGTTAACAGGGTGTTCAGGCTTTGGAGTAGGCTGTCCAGGGAACTGGTACAATCACCATCCCTGGAAGTGTTCAAAGGTGTGTGGATGTGGCACCTGGGGACATGGTCTAGTGCTGGACTTGGCAGTGCTGTGTTAGTGGTTGGCCTTGATGGTTTTATAGGTCTCTTCCAACCTTAGTGATTCTGTTATTCCGTGATACAGTCCATACAAGATGATGGGCCTGATTTTCCCTTTTTGTGACACAGCTTTCAAATCATCTGTCCCAGCTGTATAAGTGAAGAACAAAACTGTAAGTTTCTCATGGCTTGTTTTAGTTGTAACAGCTTTCTGGTGTCATGCTACAGTTGAAAATTATATTAATTTGGCTTCCACTGAAAATTATTAATGAGAAAAATAACAGTGTTCACTATTACTATATATGGCTTTTGCAGTGCTGTTCAGGGATGACCATTGTCACAAAACAGGATGTCTATTCCATTTACAAATAATAGGTACAGACAAAATATTAATGTCTCAAGGAACTCTAATTTGAAGATACTGTTCCACTTGGGAAATTACACCAGACAGGGGAGAGCCATAATTATGTTAACATGTCTCAGGGATGCATGGTCTCTGAGAAGGGACTGGGCTTGGTAAGTCTGGAGATCACAAAGAGGTGAACTTCGTTGTCCACATGAATTTATTCTTTGATATCTGTCTGCACTTGGAGCTTTTAAGTATCGTGGCTTCTTAAGGGACTGAGGAGTGGCTGAATCACTTCAGCTCGAGGTCCTTGTGTGGCTGACATAAGGCCGGTGAGTTGATGAAATGGACCAAAATTGTAAAACTTTATGTAATTGACCGAACCTGTGAATAGCACATAACAAAACATCAAAACATGAGGTAGTAAGAGAACTGGGTTTTTTTATTCTTTTGCACTGATTTTGTGCCATTTTCTACTCCTCAGTATCAAAAATGTTACATTTATCTTTGTGCTGTAGTTTCAGCATTTGTCTACCAAAAAAAAAAAAAAAAAAAAAAAAAAAGTGCNNAAAAAAAAAAAAAAGAAATGGTGATTGCATTATTTCCTTGGTAATAAATCCAAACTCCATGGTTGAATTCCAGTTACAGATCTAATTCCAAATCAGCACAAATGTAGTACAATCAAAGGCATTTCACAGGTGCCAGCTGGTTGAGGTTTAACCCAGATGACAGCTAGGCACCATGCAGCTCCTCACTCACTTCCCCCACTCCCTCCCCCAACCAATGAGGAGGAGACTGAGAAAGAAAAGGTAAATCTCTTGGTTTGAGATACAAATGGTTTAATAATTAAGACAAAATGTTACTATAATAATATGCTTATCCTAATAATTGTAATTATGAGGAGAAAGAGAGAGAATTTAACAGGACCCAAGAGAAACAAGTGTGCTTCACACTACCGTTTCTCACCAACTGCTGACCAATGCCCAGCTAGTTCCTGAACAGCAATCAGTCCCTTTCTGGGTAATTCCCCCCAGTTTATATACTGAGCATGAAGCTCTGTGGTAAGGAATATCCCTTTGGACAGTTTGGATCAGCTGTCCCAGCTGTGCTCCCTCCCAGCTCCTTGTGCAGCTCCTCACTGGCGGAGCGGGAGCCACTGAAAAGTCCTTGACTTAGGGTGAGCACTACTGAGCAACAGCCAAAACGTCAGTGTGTCATCAACATTATTCTCATCCTGAATCCAAAACAGAGCGCTTCTAAGCTGTGCCAGCTTCTAAGGAGAAAATTATCTCTATCCCAGCAGAAACCAGGACACAATTATAGGACTATACTTACTGAAGTGAGTTTCTGAAGAATATTTAGATCTGTAGCTAAAAGAGGCAAAAGAAAAGCACCAAACAGCTTGCCTTCTTGAGCCCAAATTTGAAAATTTCCTTCAGGCATGGTTTCATAAACTGTCAGAGGTGAAGTAGATACAAGTAAAATACTGCATGCAGAATTCCAAAATACCAGTTAAATAAACTGAATGTTTTCTCTGAAATAGTTATAGAATGCCTTTTAGATAGGAAATACTCTTTTTTTAGTCTTCTGTCTTGAAGCAATAGTAATGTAATAGATTTATTCAAAATAAACACACTCAGTTTTATGAACTCCCATATTTAGTAGAAAATTATTCTCTTTTCAAAACTTTGATACCTAATTCCTTTATTAATTAGTCTAACTGAATCTTTTATGGGGATCTCATGTTGTGAACGGCAACTCCCTTCATACATGCTAATAGGGCTAATGAAATGAGACTTTCTCATAAATTATAAATGTGTTCAGAATCAAGAAGGACTGTTCATTTGATCATCAGAGGCTTAGGCTCTGTTATTGCATGCTTAGACTGTAGTGCATTGAGAACCTAATTTGGGCTTTTTTGCATCATGGATCCTTCATCTGGAAGAGAACAAGAATTTTGTTACTGTATTAGAATTCCCAGTAGTGAAGGATTTGCTGTTCTGAATTTTAGTGTTAAAATTGCTACTTCCTGGGCTTTCCAGGAATTAGAAGATGCAAGCACACCTGATGAAAAAGTAAAAAGTGCTGGAGAAGAGAATTTGAACCTCAGAATAAAAGAGCTGGAAAAGTCAGAGCAAAAACTGAAAGGTGTTCTAGAGGACTATGTGGAGTCAGATTCTATCCTAAGAAATAGGTAAATAAAAGGGGGGGTTGCATTAAAATTTATTGTTATGCGACAGATGTACTTTTCATTTTGCCCTGTGTACTGGCTGTCAAATGATACATGCAGAACCAGCAAAAAGACTTTATGTGTTTTTAGAGTGTCGGAGAAGATGCATGTGTGTTCTGTATAGCTGTCAGAATATAAATGCAATAATAAGTTTTTTAACAATTATTATTTAAGTAAGATTTACAGCATGGTCTATTGTTGCAAACAACCAGACAGCTTTCTTAGGCTGTTTCATTCTTAAATATTCACATGGTATAAATTCTGTTTGTAAGGTATATCCTTCTCCTTTGAAAATAAGATTCAATTTGGAATTTCATGTTGTAAAAAAAGTTTCTTGTTTCAGAAAGTTTCATCTACTTTAGTGTGTTAATGCTAATTATTTCGGTAGATGAAGGTGCCATCAAGCATTAATTATACATTTGACTAGAATAATAAGGTTTTGATGGTCAGGAACAGCACTTTTTTAAAGAAAGTCAGAGTTAAAAAGAGTAGGAGATATAAATGGCATTAAAACAATTATTTGTATAATTTTAATTGCTTTGAATTCATCAAGAAATTTTGCCAGAAATATTTTAATATTAGGCTTTTTGTCAGAATAATAATTAATCTTTTTTTAAAGATCATCATATCAAACATCATAATTTTATACTACCATTTACTAGCAACAGGCAAAGCAAACCTGTATTTTGTCAAAATCCATCTTTGTGGACAAAGTCAATACAACTATGCACTGTAGTTTTCAGTACCCACTGAAGGAATGTTACAAGTAAGATATTTTCACTTCAGTCCCTAAAACATAGGTACTTGTAGGTGACCCATAATTTTAATTTTGATGGGAAGCATTTACTGTCATAAAGTTTGAATTCACTGACTGTGAACCTACCATAAAACTATGATTAGGTACATGCAGACACTGAAGTGTTGTGGTTGTCTTTATGCTAAGTTGTTACTTCATATAGCATGCCAAACTCTATTGAACAAAAATCTTGTAAATGTGTTTGCTTATGGTATTCTTATTAAGTCAGCAGAAAGGTGTTGTCTTTAACAATTTTGACACCCTCCAGCATAATGTGCAAACCCCAGCAGACTTGTTAAGAATTAAATGTTTGTTATATTAGTGAGCAAAAATTTGTTACTATTTTATTTTTGGGAGACAAATACAAAAATAAAGATAAATTGATGCATCACTTGTGACAGCTTATCCATCTGGAACTGTACTGTGGTATTGACTTAGCAAAAATGTTCATTCTCACTATCACAGGATGAAGGAGCTGGAACTGTCTCACAAAACACTTCTTGTGATGATTGATCAACTCAACGTGAAGCTGAACCAGGTTGAAAATGCCAATGTGCGCATTAAAGGGAAACTGCGAGACATTCAGGAGGACCTGATCAGCTTGGTGAGGGGGATATTGTTGCAAATGACCTAGTTTACGTTCTTTCTGTGGTAGTAATTTATAAGTCGAGCTCATCTCCAGTGACCTCTGTTTTTAAGCAATAAATGGTCTCAGCCTTTCTCTTTTTCTATATCTAGAGAAATCAGAAGAATTTTTGGATTTCTTTTTCCCTGCAGCTTTCTATTTATCTATTGTTTTTTAACAGCACTGCTGTTATTTGTCTCATTTGGGCCGTTGATCTTTTACATTTATGCTCCCCCTTCTTTCTTTCTCCCTAGAACCTGCTCAGTGTACTCCTTCTTAGATCAGAGTTTATCTTTCTAGCCCCATGCAACAGGCATTTTTACCTAGTTTGCTCATTGGATGGATTAATGAAAATGGAGAAGGAATGAAAATTTTTCAAGAACAGTCGTCAGTGAAACAATGTCTTTCGATTCTGTTTATCACAAGATACACTTTCATTTTCTCAGCATTTTAGGTCAAAGTTTAATTCTCTGACAGGACACTAGTACCGTGTGGCAAGACTCACAAGAATGAAGAATAGTCTTTGATTCTGTAATTAAAAGTGAAATGTATTTTTCAAGACTTGGGAAGCTTAGACATATATTCTCACCAAGAGTTAACAAAACAAAGTATTAGCCCACATCTACCTGACTTTTCAGCCTAGTGTTCCTTCTGACCAGTCCTTGCCTGTGAATGCCTCAGACAGGAAAGTACTGATGATCAAAATAACTGATCTAAAGAAGTCCTTGAAAAAACAAAGTCATTCCTTCATGTGTCTGTGCCTTCAGTCGTGCTTCAGAGTTGCTGCAATGTCCCTGTGATACTGGTGGCTCTTACTCTGCTTGAGCAAGGGCAGTACAGGACTCATGAAAGGCATCTTTCACCTCAGTATGTCTCTGTGTTCAAACACACTGCAGTGCAAACGAAGATACCAAAGTCTTTCTCAAACTGTTTCAAAAGGCATCTGTTCCTCTCTGCTTTTTCAGGAGGCTCATAAGAGGAGCTGGCAGATGACAGGTGTGGTGAAGAGCAAAGGGCAGAATCTCGGGCTCTGGAAAGTGTGTGTCCTGTTTTCTATAACAGAACCACAGCTTCTCTGCCTGTACCACCCCAGTGCTGCAGTACTGTCAGTGTTAAGGATCTGTTACTGCATAAATCAGAGCTGGAGATATGAATTAACAGCTCTAAAGTTTATTTTAATTTAATATGTAGTTTGTTTTGTCTGTTTCCTACTGAGATGAATTTCTACTTATGTTGATGCCTTGAGGTGGCCACCGAGAACAGAGACTAGACAAGAATAAGGGAATGAAGGTAGGTATTTATTTGAAGGCCCTTCAAAGGTACACCCTGGGCAGGCCAAAGGCTACACGCAAGATGGACCCTGGGTCACGGGTTCTTCACACTTTTTTAAGTTTGGTTCATTTGCATATCAGGGTTAATTCTCCAATTATAACTTCGGTTCATGATGTAATTACCCCAAATTTGCCCCCCACTTCTCTAGGCTTTAGTTTACACATTTTTGGGCCTGGTGTCCTTGAAGAGCAAACCTAGAGAGGTTTGTTATGTCTAATCAGCATGAGAGAACAGCAGCTAACAGGCCACACGAAACTTCAGAGTTACCCCCTAAGCAGTACAGGATTTGAAAAATATAAAAGTTAAAACCTAAGACATCAATGTCATTCCTGAGTTTTCAGAAAACAAGGGCAAAATTATCATTAAATTAAGAAAAAATATAAGGGAAGAAGATACTTAAGATGTTAACCATATCTCACTGAATTTATAGGTTGAAAACCAAAAGAAGTCAGAGAAGAAGCAGAAGGAAAAATTGCATTGGCTTCAGGAGCAGCTGAAGACAAAAGAAGATGAAATAAAAAGCCAGTCAGAATACTTTGAGCACTACAAACAAAGGCAGAGACAACAGGCAGCAGTACTGAGAAAAAGGGACTGTTACCTTCAGGGTGAGGTATCTAGGCTGGAAAAGAAAGTCCTAGATCTTAATGCCCATATTGCTTTTTTGACATCTGAGTTAGAAGAGGGAATAGTGCAGCACCTCCAGCAGAAGCTGCAGTCAGTGTGCAGTGGGACTCAGGGCTGTAAACACCCTGGCATGGAAGAAATGGAATGGAAGACTTGTATTGAAAATGTGGAGCGTGATGTGAAAAGCCACCTTGAGGCATTTCAGCAAAACCTGAAGTTCTTGAGGGAAAAAGAAGAGGACACGAGAAGAGAACAGGCAGACCTGCTGACTGAACTGCAGTGCTCTCAGGACACTGAAGACTTTCTCACAACAAAATTTGAAGAATCTCACCATCATGTCTGTAGTTCAAAATTATCTGAAATCAAACTACAGGAAAAAGTGGAAGAGCTTTTAGGTGAAAACAGAACTTCAGAACATCAAGGTACTGTGAAGTTGAAAAAAAAGAAAGAAAAATACTCAGAACTTAAAAGATTGGCAGAAGGGGACAACCGTGTTAACCTGGTAAGCCAATTGGTAAGTAAAAATAATGCAAAATGTCATTAGTTTTTATCTTTGTATCGCCCTGGATTACACCTGTCATTAGATGTGCAGTCAAGGCTATGTGCGAGGCTTTATCCCGCCTGATTTTTTTTCCTTATTTTTGTTTTTTCATTAGTACTTCCCACTTTCTCTTTCACACCCACTGGAATCAGTAGTTGGAGCTTCATTGCATCAAAGCTTTTGTTAGGTGCACATCGAGGACACTCAACAAACCTTTTTTACTTAAGCTTTTACGTGATGTGTTCACGGCAAAAGGTCTCAGTTGGCACTAAAAGTAGAGCCCAGGAGAACATCTGAGACCTGTCTTGTGGGCACCATTCAGTGGAGGAGGACACGTATGCTTGGATGAGTTTTTGCATGTTATTCATGCCCAAATGCTGGAGCAAAAAGCACACTTGACAATAAATCTTGTCTATGAGATTTTCTGGATAACGGTAAACAAGGGAAGATGATGCATTGCTCATGACCGGGACCGAGCTGAGATAGTCACTGGTTTGCAGCTCTGTAGCATTGTGATATGCCCTGAATACACTGAATAGGACTTGTTTGCTTCAAGCACTTCCCTCCAGCACTGCATGGGAAAGCTCTGCTCATGCTGTAATATGGCATTCAGCTTCTGCCAATTAGTTTTGCTGACAAGGAACAATTCTTTTCACAGAGTGGACTCAAACAAAGTTTTATTCTTCATGCACTGAGGTGGAGGGTATTTTTATTCTGATACTTTTTTTAAAGTGAAATCAGCTAAGCCTCACACTCGTTCAGATTGTGACCTGATACCCCAAGAACTCTCCTGATTATAACTGCAGTTAACCAAGAGGTAATGGGCATGAACAAAACCCTTTCATATAGAAGGTCAGTCACACTGTGAGTACTTCCAGAACTGGGAGAAGTTAGAGAGGATCTTGTATCCATAAAGCTAGAGGAAAGACAAATTTTCTAACCTGGTAGTTGAATGCACCTTTGCAGGCCTGGTGATTTTATACCATTAGTGGTTCTACAGTCCCAAAGCAGGGAGCTCCAGGAAGTTTTCTCTGTATGAGAGTGGTGAGATCATCCTGCAGTAACCAGCAGCATGTGGGTGACCTCTGTGGAGAGCTCAGAAGCTGCACCTCACCCCAGGTGTCTCTGTAGCTGCCCCGAGGTGGCAGAAAGACCAGCTGCTTACCCTGAGCCATTGCTATAGTTATTTTAAATAGTCTATTCACTTTTCCTTGGGAATGAAGAATACGGTTTAAAAATATTTTAAGATACTTCTCGAGGGTCTTGCACTGAGTTGTAAACAGGTACAACAAACAAATGCACTATGAGGGGACTGCAGATCTGAAATCAAGAGGAGTGAGGGCTTTCAGAGCCAGATAAGAAGTAGTGAAGAATTACTATTGGTTTGATAAGGTTGAGAAAAGAAGAACAAAAATGCTGAGCTATTTGAAGGTGCGAAAGCGAGATGCATAACTGACTAATGGCCTGAGACCAACCCAAGAAGTCTTCAAGAAACAGGACTCTTTCTATGCTAGACTCTAATAAAAGCCTATTTTTTTCTCTACATGAAGTTTTCTAGCCATTTCTTTTCTAAGTATTAATTTACATTTCTTATGTCATAGGAGGTTAGAGTCTCAGTTACCCAGTCTTTGGTATAAATGAACAGGTCATAATGTGTGTTTACTTTAGTCTGCTGCAAAGTAGATATTGTTCTTTAAATGCTGTGTATAGCATCAGCAGCATCAAATCTTGTGCCTTCTGCATTTCTGGTTGTCTCTTGCTCCTCTTTTGGTACAACCAATACACTTATATTTTTCTAGTAGAAAGTGACTTGAGATAGCAGGGAAAAAATTTCAGTATTTATGATAAAAGGAGGAGGGAGACATCTGGTGTTTTTCTGTAAAACTGAAGAGGGTTTTTCCCCCTTATCTGGAGTTTTACTGGCACCTATTAAAATAGAATTTCTCAGTCTCATCACCTCGGTCTTGTAGTATTTAAGCCAAAATAGTTACAAGAAAAATCCTATTTAAGCTCATCATACTCCATCAACAGCTATAAAAATGAGAAATTGTGTGCAATACAAGAAAGATTTTTGTGCTGTTACTTTCCTAGAAAACTGCTTGTATAGTATTTCTCAGTGAAAGAGCAAATGGGATCATTTGCCTATTTCACAGCCAGGAAAAAATTAGTTTGTGAAGACAGGCTTCTCACACTCCTGTGAAATACACACAGTATGAGATTTCTCAGTAAATACCATGTCACTCAAATACCAATCACATCAGTTATTTTTAAAGACTAGCCTTAGTCATTACTGCATCTTCATCAGTAATACAAGATCCAATTAGACTGAGCACCAAGAGGTGAACTGCGTCTCATGGTGGAATATAGTCACATAAATCTTGTAGAAAATTTGAATTTCCAAACTCAGTATCAGAATCCTGTCTGCAATGTTCCAATTACAGTATATGCCTGAATGAGAAATGAACACACAGAAAAAAGCAGCTTGTTACGTGTGGCTGCGTGTTGACTTACCAGTTTCTAGATGTGAGCATTAGGGGCTCTGTTGAAGGTGAAGGAAAAGTATGAAACACCAAGTGACGCATCTTTCTGCAGCTTTCACATGACAGCTGAGGTCTTGATTTCTCAGTGTGATGTTCTGCCATCCAAGCATTGTATCTTATATATCATTTCGAGTAACTTTCTTTTGACAGTACCCACATGTCAATCAAAAGTTGATATCTGTGAAGAAATAAAGGAAGAGGTGCAGGAAAGGAATGATTGTGTTCCAAGGAATTGGCAGTAGTTTCAAACAGGTTGTGCAGAAAGGTTGTGGATGCCCGGTGCCTGGGAATGTTCAAGACCAGGTTGGATGGGGCCTGAGCAACCTGGTCTAGTGGAAGGTGTCCCTGCTCATGACTGAGGGGTTGAAACTATGACATTTATACGACCTTTAAGGTGCTTTTCAACCCAAACAATTCTATTATTTGATATTACTGAGAAAATAAGGGAAGAAATCTTGGAAGTGTTGTGGTTTCCACTTAAGTTGTGCCTCCCAGTCAACATATTTTGTCAGTCAACAAAGAGGCAACCGACTTGGGTTGAAATAAAAATTAATCTCACTGGTGATTCTGTGGAAAATCTGACTCACTACGAACTGCTGTGGAAAATCTGACTCACTACGAACTGAAGACTTGGAAGTCATTGCCTATCCCATCCATATCTAATTTTACAATTGCAGCTCAGTGCAAGGGGAGCAGATTTATTTTCTGCTGGCATTTGATGCAGAGCAGTGCAGGAAGACAAAAGTGCCTGTGCTGGCTTGGTTTCTGTGGTGTAGCTGTTGTGGTTACCATCTCAATGATGTGTTTTGTTGAGACAATTAAATCTGATTCTTCTGTTCACTGAAAATGAGCACAGTGCATGTGAAATGTGATCTGCTGTTATCAAGCAATAGGGGTATCTGCTTTGTATCAGGAAGTGTCAAAATTTTCAAATTCAATCAGGGACTGAAGATGAATGTCAAAAGCAGAATATGAAATTTGCAATTAAATCATCAATGGAAAAATAAAATCTTGTTTGGAATTATTATTCCACTTTGAGTTCTTCCAACTTAGGAACAATTGTCTTTTTAGCAGGGCACGGAACTATTAGTCTCATTCCCTACTTGATGGGACTTTGTTTTATCTTTGTTGATGACCTTTGTTGATTTAGTCACTGTTCCACCTGTGATCTGACATATCACATGCTTATGACTCAGATTTTCTTCTTCAATGCTTTGTAAAGTATAAAGGGAAAACTAGGGGAAAGTTTACAACTACAACATTTACTGGAAAATGTTGAAATAAGAAAATTGTATAAAACAATAGCACTTCTAATGAAATAATAGGTCTTTTGAATGTAAAACAGCAAAGGAAATTTAAGTGCTTGTTTTTCATATCACAGACACCATATATACATATATATTCTGTGGGTTTTTTTTTTTTGTTCTCCTCCCCCTTTTCCCATTAAGAATGAAGATCTAATTCAGGATGAAGGTCAGAATCTGAAATGGAGAGCAGTCTTGGATTCACTCAGAAGCAGAGCTACTCAAACTCCACTTGTGCTGCTACATGATAAAGAGTCTGGTATGCAAAGAAATCAGAGTTTTTGCCTTCATTTCTGTGCAATATAAGTGAAGATGATTTCACTGGGTTATGCATGACTTAGAATGTGTAAACTCTTCAAAAATCCTCCTCATCTGTAAACTGCATCTGGGGAAGGTGAAACAATAACTGTTTGCCACCATTCAGATATGAGCTTTCACAAGAAATCCTAGAACTTTCAAGAAACTACAGAGGTGAGGGGGTACTTTGTATGTCCTGGAGGAAGCATAGTATTTGGGAATGCTGTGCAGCAGTCAGATTTGCTGTTCAGACCAAACAACGTGGAAGTTCTGATGTTGGCAAATTATATCAGGTAAATTCTTCCAACATAAATTAATGGGAATTTTATAGCAAATTTTAGTGCATGTAAATGCAGACCTGCACTGAATAATTTTAACCTGTAAGTTTTAAGTTTTCACCTGCCCACTGTAATGAAGTGTATTTTCCATTTCTAAATGCTTTGTAAACTGGGAACCATGAACCCCAAATAAAACTCATTTTAGACTTCAATATTTATGGGTTTTTATGAAGCTTGTTTTCTTGTTTAACATCATGCTTGTATCTGTCTCACTGGTTGTGTATGCTGCTGGTAGAGAAGGTAATTTTGAGCATACTCTCACTAAAATATTTTTCTCTTCAAAACATCTGCTCAGATGGTTTTGGGTCTGTTTTTTGTGTAACTGTCTGGGAGTGACATTGCATTTGTCCTGTGCTTTATCATGACAGAAACACCAGCTTGTACTTGTGATGAACTAAAGCAGATGGAGGAGCTACCAGAAGAACTTGTACCAGTTTTGGAATGCAGTTCCACTGCCTTTGTGAAGGTTGCTGGTCTGCCTGAGACTGAGCAGGTGAGAAGAAAAGTTACTGCTGTTCTTGCTATCTTTGTGCACAGGGAGCATGTGAAATTGCAGAGAAAATGAGCAGTTGGTGTATTTAAAGGTGAATATAAAAATAGCTTTAAATCATGGCTACTACAGATGCTTTACAAGGTGAATACAGGTGTGCACTAAGAAAACGATTGATGTACTCATACCTAATTTGTAACATTACTCCTGTTGCAAGTCTTTAAATAATTTGAAAACCCTTTGTACGGAAATGTTTTTTTCTCATCAATTTGTAATCAAGTATTTTATGGATGAATTAAAAAACAAATTATGATTATCAGCATACTTTAACATATATTTTTCAGTTTGAAACATTTCTTATTTGCTACCACCAGGTCACCTTTGAACCACAGAGAGCAGGTACTCTAGAAGATAGTTTCACTTTGCTCAGGTGTCTGTAAGTTCATCATGCAGCAGGACTGCTTCCCCCTTGTTCTGAAAAGTTCTCTAACAATGAGACAATTAAGGAAACCAAGGATGAAGAAATCTTTCTTCTCTTGAAAACACAAGCTATAACTCCACCAGTGAAGACATTCCCTGCTTCTGTGGTTGAAGCCTTAATGAGGAAGAAGCTCCAGCTGACCTTGTTTGAACCCGGAAGATGCCACATTACAGCTTTCACCACCGTGAAGAAAGTGAGGAGTTTGAGTTTCTGTGAGGCAAATACTGCTCTTTGGTCTGAGGGCCTTTGCATTGTTGCAAAAGGAGGATTTTATGACAAAGCTCCTGAACTTCTTCATGCAAAGTTGCCTTCCACTGTGGCTGAAATTTTCACATCATCTCTAGAAGGATGTAACATGGAAAAACATTGCGGAAACATGCAAAGTCTGCCAAAAAGCCTAAGTGAAAATAAATGTCTGGATAAAGGTGTTGATGATGAAAAGTATTACCAAAAAATCTTTATAGCGAGAGCTAAAAGAGAAGAAATACAGAATGACAAAGCCCAACAACAACAGGTGACCTGTGATCTTGAGGAAAATTATAAAGTTTTCCACGAAACTGAATTATTCAGGCCTGGGAAGCAAGGGGTGGAAGCCAAAGAGAGTCTCTGTAGCATGCAGGATGCCCAAAGTTTATTTGTTGCTTTTAAAGACTTAAAAAAGTGTTTTGAAGGGAGTCCTGTACTGAGGGAGAAAGAAAATATCTCAGAAAACTGCATCCCTGATGTGAATAGTAGATGTAATGGAGAAGACATAACTGCAATGGAAGAGAAAGGAAAGCAGGCTCAGAAACCAACTCAGCAAACAAGCCCCTCCAGCAATATTGGCCTGAAAAAAAGGAAAGACCAGACCTTGAAACTGTGTGAACCAAAGGAGAAACTATGTGAGGAGAATTTCTCATGTCAAAAAATAGCTGCTAAAAACATGCAACATGCATACTCTCAGAAATTTTTTTGGTCAGATGAAGAGAGGTATCCACTAAACTTACTGTTTCCTCTGCAAGAGAGGGCTGTGTGCTTAAGAAAACTATTCCTGCCAGGGAACAGTTTTTATGAGTGTTTCTGTCATCTGTCACCCCTGGAAGCTGGAAATGAATGTAATGCGAAAATATCTGTACTGGAAAAAGCAGTGGCTGCGTGTTCTCAGAGGATATTTCTGCTGGTGCAAGAGAATGAAAATTACTCCAAAAAAGTCTGTATATTACAACAGGAGAATGACAGATATGCTCAGATGATGTTTGCCCTGGAAGAGGAGATGGATGCATATTTTCAATATGTTTCAGCAGTAGATGAAGCTAACATTGTTTCATTCCAAAACTTAATTAATGAGAAAGAAGTTGCTGGTGGATGTTATAATAACTTTGCAGAAGAAGGCACCATGACCCCAGGAACATTTTTAGTTGAAACTTTCCCTAAGAATCTCTCATATGTTGAAGAGAAAAATAGGAATTCTGAAAAAGACTCATTGACAATTGCATCAAATAAACTTCACGGGAGTGTTCTATCCCTGAATGGAAGGAAAATGAGGTATTTCCAGCTGCTTTCTGACCTAAAAGAAGAAAGAAGCAGATGCTACAAAGAAATGGCTAAATTATTACAAGACAATGAAAACTATGTAGCAAAATATAATGAATTAATACAGGAGAGAGAGAAAAATTTACAAAGAATAGCTCTTTCAGAAGGTGAAAAAGAAACTTTGTTGGGGCATTTGGCAGAGATAAAGTGTGAGCAAGACAAATATAGGACCTTAGTTTCAGAACTCCAAGATTGCAAAACTAGCTGTTATCAAACCATTTCTGATTTACAGGAGGAAAAATGTGTACTGAAAAGAGAGATAGACAGAATCAAGCAAGAAACTTCAGAACAGCTTGAGGAATTTCAGAAAGCAAATGCAAACTTTATTTTAGAAAATAAAAATTTGAAAGAATTAATGTCGTCTTTGGGTTTCACCTATGAAGAGCTGAGAAAAGAGAAAAGTATAGGAACAAAGAAAAATGTAGTAAAACTAAAAGAAGAAAGTCAACAACATGGTCTTAAGCCAGAGAAAGTTGGAACAGCATGTCGTGTAACACAAACTGAAGAACAGGGAGTTCTGCCCGTAGATCCTTCAGATTATTCCCCCGGGAAAAAGGTAAATACTAACAGTAAGGAATGTTATTGAGCAGGATCTTCTAAAGAAAGGGAGATACAAATGTCATTTGGAGGGCAAAGCTGAATTACCTTTGTGATGGAGGAAACTTTGTAACCTCTATCATGAGCTGAGGTGCTAAAGTTAACTTTGAAATAGAAGGCAAAATGCCAGAAAGGGTTGTTTTTTTGAATATTGTATTAGAGAATGTTAAAGTGATACAGCAAGCTACAAAGTTAAAAATAATACTTAAAAGACTGCCCTGTTCAGGCTTTTACTTTTTTTTTTTCTTTTACTGCAAGAGTAAAAGCTTTTACAAGAAGCTTTTATTCTACCACATGTTCTCCTAACAGAAAGAAACTTGTTGTAATAATGGTGAAAAAATCATGTCTTGGTGTGCACATATTCATTTACTAATTTTTATTCTGATTGGGTCTAATTTTTTTTATTGTTTTGATGCATATGAAACATATGTCTAAAGACAGGATCTTCACTTGGGGTGGATGTCTCATCTATGTTTTTCCTCTGTAGTCAGGTAGCTTACACCACAGTGAATTTCTGTGGAGATTACTATGTATTTCTAAATGCAGAATTGCTACTTCAGTTGAGAATAGTCAACAGGGAAATATTTATATGTAATACCTTGATTTTATGCAAATTTTTTTAGTAATTTAGGAGGAAACCATATATTGTTCTATAAACAACTGTGTGCCATTTTGTACAGGTGAGAAGAGTCATCATGTCTTTTTGTCTATCCAGGGCAGCATCTTTGAAAGCTACAGTATGATGAAAGAGCAAGTTAGAAAGGCAGAAGAGGAATTAAAAATACAGCAAAAGGAATTAGAAAAGTCAAAAAAAGAGGTAACCTTCTACTCTGATGTACTTCTGAGGAGCAAATTTGTTTTTTCTTGTGTTTTCTGACATGGCTGTCTTCTTTCTGCCAGGCTTTAACACTTTTGTAAAACAGGAAAGTCTCTGATCTGCAGAACCAAAATGTTCCTCTGATCCTTGAGTGATGAATGGCACAGTCACTCTTGGCTGGCCAGAACATCAAGTGAAGCTGCATTCCTGCAGCACACTGTGGCAGAGGCTGAGTGCCTGATAAAGGCACACACAACAACCTGCCTACTCTGGCCATCTCTGGGCAGCCTGCTTCCCTCCACATCACTGGGAATGAGGAGGAGGAGAAGGCAGCAGAAGCCCTGAGGGTTACTGCAAACCTGAATTGAAAGTAGTTTTTGAATGAGAAGCCAGATCCTGTGCAGCCTGGCGCTGTCAGGGCTTTGCCATATCCAGAGGCATTGCCAGACATGCTGCCCCTTCTCTCCACACCAAGTCCAGCACCACCTACTTGGTGACTTGTTTGGATGGGGTAGTTCTGTGCCTGTCTGAAGTAAATCTGCACTTTTGACACTACCTGAGGAAGCTTTCAGTGTTGTGCCTTTCCAAATGCACTAGATATTCACATTCCGATTTTTATTAGTCAATCTCCAGTCTATGCACGTCTAAGCAGAATGTATTGTTTTTATGACAAGTATATATTTATGGGGCTGTAACAGGCATCACTCACACTCCCTGTGGACAAAGCATTGGCAGCCAACATGTGTGTTGACTATGTAAAAGAAAAATAGCAATAGGGTTTTCATTGTGGTTGTACGAAATTATTGTCCTTTGACAGCTGCTTTATAAGACTTCCCAGCTTTCGGGTGAGGCAACTGGAATGAAGGGATGGATTTGTATGACTGTTGGATGTTTAGGCAAGGACTTCTGACCTTGTCTTTTGAACATGAAGAGATAGTTTTACTTTTATTTCTTTTGTAAAAGGTAATTAACTTGGATCCTTCTAATCCTTTTGTGTGTTATATGGAAGTTGTGTGTTACAATACTTTCCTCAGTTTACTTAAAATAATGTGAAACCTTTGCTTCAGAAGGGAGGAAAAAATGATCTATCATATGAAGGAGAGATTGCTGTCAGGCAAGCAGCAGAGCTATTGAGAGGCTTGTTTGTGGTTTTTGGTTTGGGTCTGCTTTTGTTTTTAAAGCTACAGTTAATGTGTGTAAGTGGAATAAAGACACCCTAGAAAAAATTAAAAGGTGAACATATGGAGAGCTTTTTTTTCCCTTCTTTGCGTTTTTCATTTTGACATTTTTGTTTTGCTTCTTATACTGAATCAAACACAGCATTGTGCCAGCTACTAAGGAGAAAATTAACTCTGTCCCAGCTGAAACCAGGACACATTCCTCATGAAAACTTTTTCCCCTGCCCAACTAATAAAAATTTACTTTCATTTTGCTCTGAGGGCTTTCAAAGCCCTCAGATGTAATCTCTGAAATCATCTTTGTATACACCACTGCTTTTTTAAACTTTATTCAAAATATTCATGGTACCTTCATGTTTAGAAATAAATGTAAATAGTATTTTTTGGCATAGCGCTAGTGAGATACTCTATAGGATGTACTTCTAGAATTGCATTAATTTCTTATGATATGATTGTAATGTATTGTATAATTCCATTTAATTCAATCAATTTATAACAGTTCAAAAGCTATGATGTAGAGAGCAGCCTCAAATCCGTGGTTGTAAGCTGGTATTGAAAACTGATACCACTGCTGGACTAATTATACTCAGTAATTTTTGTTCTTCCTGTTAGGCTCAGAAGTGGTACAGAGAACTTGGTTTTGCTGAAACAAGGTACGAAGAAATTAAAACTCGTTTGACGCAGGCTCTCTCAGAATTAGACTGCCTTAAGCAAGAAGTTGGGGACAAAATGCAGGGAAAGCAGCGCTGCAAATTAGAGGTATGTATGTAAATGGGATGGAGAAATGCGTGTTCCTCGGGGGGGAGTGTTCTGGCTGCAGAAACACCCATTTTGTTATTGGGAATAGATTTGAAGCAAGTGTAGAGCCTCTCCAGCCAATGGAAACTTAAAAGTGAGCAGATGTTATGCAAGGTAGACCATCTGCCTGCAGAACAGTCCAGAGTCTGGGCTCTGCATGGGCATTATAAACACCTCACTTTTTTGTTTAGGAGGGCTCTTGATCTGCTCTCTTTAGCCAAAGTAATTTTCAGGTGGCCTAAATGAAAGGTCTTGGAGGATTCTCCAGTGTTGCCAGCGTTTGGCCTTTTTGCCCTGATTTCAGACCTTGTAGCCCTGATTGCTGGATTTGGACAGGCAAAATGACACTGTGAACAGATGGTGTGCATTAAAGTCAAAGTCTTTAACGGACGCATGTGGCCCAAATATGTGTCCCCAAAATCCAGGAAATCTTTCTATCTCACTAGAATGTGTTTATATCACAGAAATTCTGGTTTTGCTGTAAATTAAACCTTTTTTAATTTTCAGGTGGTTCTCTGTCTTCATACAGGTTTATGTTTTCCACCAAAATAAAGTGTTTTATGTAAAGATTTTTAATTACTGAATAATCTTCTGGAAGCAGCTTTTATCAAGACTTTTCAGCTAACCCTGAAATTATTTCTGTCCTCCTTAACTGGTAAGCTGCAAAGAAGAAATATGCAATTTCTACCCGCTGAAAAAGCACATTTGTAGCAATCTACAATATTTGCAAATTCATTTTGAGCAGGTGGGATAGATATGGCTTTGGAAGAAAATAGAAACAAATTCTGGAAAATACAGGGATTTTGAGATCAGTTCAGTTGCCTAAATGTCACTGTTTATCCCAGTTAAAGGCCTTAGGGCATCCTGGCTGAGGGTGTAGTTGGCCACCTGGAAGTCCTAGGCAGTTATTTCATGTTAGCTTGTACACCCTACATGGCACTAGAGGCTGGTGTTTAGACAGCTGAATTCTGACTGTTAAATGAAAAAGAAGTACAGATTTTTCATGTCTTTGTGATGTATTGGCATCCTAATACAGTAGAATCTATTTCAAGCAAGAAGAAACTCCCAAATTATTTGGAAATAAAAAGAAATGTGTCACTTGTTTTGTTTAAGCTAGCAGTTAAGATTTTGGGTGCGTTTGTGGGAAATGGAGCTTTAATCCTTTTGTTTGGGGACAGTCTGGGGCAATTATTGGGTATTATATTGGTCAATGAGGTAAGATGTTAATTATTTCTGTGATTCACATGGGAATAAAATTCATTGACCTTTGACAGAATGTTTTTACACTGGAAAAAGTGCAGGTCAGCCTTTTGCTGGAAAACCCTGCCACTTTTAAATCCCTCCAACAACTAATGTTTTCAAATTAGTGTTTATTGATCAGTAGTATATATTTATGCAACACTGTGATGCTATTTGATTTAGGTCTGACTTCTTCATCCAACTGAATTTCTTGTAGGGTTAGTGTCAAATTTTTGAGTACATGTGTCTCATTCCAGGGTCAAAGATGCAGTCCATGTACATCACAGAACTGGGTTTATCCTTCAGTTGCACTATTTGGTGGCAGAACTAATTATCTGCATAACTCAAGTCCATTATGTTTTAACTAAACAATATTGATTTTATTGGCACAATTTAGTGAGTAGTATGATAGAAAATAGAGTAGCTATAGCTTAACAAAGGTCAAATTTATTTCAATAATTCACTTTTAAAATAAACTTTTTAATATACACCAAGCTGTTGATAGTGGGTTTGTGTGAGGCTATGTTTATATATGAGCTAAGTTTTTCTAGACTGAAAAAAAAAAAGACTTTTTGTCACAAAAAGGATCATGATCTACTTTTCTAGCATCATTTTACTTCCTGAGGGCAGTTTTGTTGACTAGTGATCTGGTTTTTGTTTTCAGTTACATACCACCCTTGTCCAAAACTGTTTTTCACTCTGCAAAGTTATTAATAAACTCTTATGCAGTAAATCACAGTAATTCATGAATTTTCCTGTTCTAAACTTCATTCTTCTGGAAGACCTCTGGCTGCAATGCTTGAAGGAAGTGAAGATGTGAGCACTCTGGGCCTAGAACTCAAGGTCTTTGAGATACGCTGTGTTTTGAGTGTGTCTTTTAGAACTTTTAACATTTCTTATGTTCTACAGTCCCTGATGCCCAGGGATCCTAGTTCTTACCTGAGACTCCAAAAGGCTGTCATGGTGTTATTCATTGCAAGTAAAAGAGCGCTAAGGTAATATATGTGAAGCTTACTGCTTGGACTCTATTTCGGTGAAGCTGCAACCAGGTGAAATACGCTTTAGCTTAGGAGTATTTGGGTGAGTTTTCTGGGATGTTGAGGTGGCCTTCTGAGTAGTGGTGCTGTGGTTGAATTTAAGAGAAATATGGGGGTGAGCAGGAAGGAAGCAGGGTACTATCTACAGCTTTAAAATTTTGTAGAAGAATTTTGCATGAAAGGCACACAGTACCTAAGGTGCCAGACTTCCCCAGTGAACCCCTAATGACTGTTACAGCCTGTAGAAAATAGGTCATATTCCTTCTCATTTTCTCACTGAGTTTTCAGACAAGCACAATTCACACAAGACGAGGAAGATACTGTTTTTATTTTTAATGTTTAGGCACCAACATCAAAAACTAGTGATCTTGTCAGGTTTTACAAGAATGCAGTGTGTTAAATGCTGTGTTTTGGGCTTAGTTATCCTTTGGTTATTTCCCAGTCCCAGCTGCTGAGTCCTTCGTCCTTCTGGAGCTTGACTAGATAACCTGTGGTCACTGCAAACTGGGACATCTGACAGAGTGCTCATATATAAATCTTGTACGCCTCATTTGTGCTTTGAAACTACAGAAAACTGCTAGCAGGTCAGCAAAATGCAAAAGGAAAGAGGGAACTTTTCTCTGTCTCTAACCTTCACGCAATTTTTTTTATTTCCCCACCTTTTTTTTCCATAAGTAAAGGAGTTAAGGAGTGTTTTCCATTTGGTTTTAACATACTTTTTTGTGGGGGAGAGAAGATGAGGAAAATACCATGTTATGGACTCATCCTCAGGCTTTTGTCCCTGCAGCCCTGGTCTAATACATCTTGATGTGTCCAGCAGTTCCCATTGTTCTCTTGACACAAGAGGGAGCCAAAAAGTTTGGTACAAAGCATTCAACCTGCTCCAATGCAGTGCACAGAACACTTGCTTCATGTGAAGAAGAACACTGTGACAGTGTCATATTTCTGTTTTTCTCTGTGTTGCAGTGATGTGTTGCAGGCAGAGTGATGTGATCTACAATTCAGTTTGCTGTTTCCTATGGAATGGTGCCTTCAGTGTGTTGTAGTCAAGGGTGTCAAAGCTGGAAAGGCTGTCAGAAACCATGGGAAAAATTTACTGTGGTGTTGTGCAGCAGGGCTGAGTATTAGCTCCTCTCTCAGTTATATCAATGTTTGTAACCATTAAAACCAAACCAGCATTCTGTTTTGTCGGAAAGTTTTATGGTTTTACCACAGTATATGGGTCTGACTATAATTTTTAGCTTAATCTTTTAGACTATATGTCATGTTATCAGAAGTCTTTACTAGCTGTGTGTATCAACTCAATTTTTTTTTTTTAATATAATGGCATAAATGTTTGTCAGGATACTTCCTTCTCCTTCCAGTTTTCCTCATTCTAAATCTATATGTTTAATCTGGCAGTGTCACTTCTAGGAGCTGACCTTATGATGCTGACCATCAATCTAGAGCTCTCACTAATCCTTTCAATCTAAGTGCATGAAATTGGAAAGAAAAGAAATCGGAGAGTGGGGGAGGAGGAGTTAAATTCAGAAGCTTCTCATTTCACTTCTTCTGTATCACTATTATTACATTTTAATGTAAAAAATATTTTATTTTAAAGTATTTTAGAAATTTAAACTTAAAATCTGATTAGTTTTATTAATAATCTTCCAGAGCAAATATATATTTGGGAGAGGAATTATCTCTCTGAGATAAATACATGTAGAAAAACAAGGGGCATATTATATAGCTTCTTGTTGAAGCAGGAGACTGGGAACTTCTGAGTTTTTTTCTTACTCAGTATGTGACCACAGGTTGGTCACTTAATCTGTCTTTGCCAGTTTCCCATTTATTAAATTATTACAATATAAATAATTACCTTGAAGAAATGTTGTGAAAATCCAATTCTATACCTGCTCTCACGGGGGTCAAGTACTCCTTACATATAAAGAGTTTAAGATTAGTGCAAAATATTAGTGCTAATATATTCATGAAGTTTTGCAATCAAACATTTTATATCAGCTTACTTCTTTTCAATGTACAAGGTAAGTAGTTATATTGATTGAGAAGTTTTGTGGTATAAAACATGATTAAGAATATTTTTGTTGTTTTATACACCTAAATTGAAAATCTGTGTATTTTTTCTCTAGCCTGTGTACACATTGAAGGATGCCCAGGAAAAAGAGGTGAATAAAATAACCAGTAAGAGATTAGAGCAGCAAGTGTTGACCTTGAAAGCCCAGCTCAGGGACCAGGCTGCATTACAAAATCAGTTTCGTGAGTTGCAGAATGAAGTGGAATTCCTTCAGACTCAGCTATGTGAAAAGGTATCATAAAGTTGTTTTCTGTGTGCTTAAATGTGAGCTTAGACGTCAGATTCTACATCTGTCTTTTCAAAGGGGAAAAGCAAAATAGCCTTCTTTCTTGGGAATGAATCTGAGGATAATTAAATGGTTTCCAGGCATATAAAAGTACCCCTGACTTCAGAGAAATAAGGAAAAGATGTAAACTGCCTGAGTGATCCATGTTATGGAAAAATGATAGATGATCATGAAAGTTCAGTCTCTGCTCTAATTAATCCCCATAGTGTAATGCAAACACAGTCATGCTGAAATTCTCTACAGAGCCACCTCCTTGGCATAAATTTTCAGGATTTTTGACATTCCCAACTCTCTTGTTCCACTATATCAGATTATGAAACACCAAGCTAGTGATAGAATTTTGATAGAGTTTTTCCTAACTTTTTTCGTTCATCTGCTAGGGGTACACATTAAGAGTTTCAGTAACACATTTTCAGATAGATGTGTGGGTTGGATTTTTGTCATAGTTATTCTGGTGAATGCACAAATGTACGTGCACAAGCAGTTTTCACACTTGTGCACTATATTTCACCTGACAAACCAGAGCAGGCACATTAAGATTTGCAAAGCTGCTGCCTTACAGTGTGACAGCCAGGCTGCTGCTCTAAGTGTGATTGCAGTTGCTGAACTCTTGGGTGGAAACAACTTCCTCCTAGGACTTATTTCCCTTAGATTTTCTTTCCTCTTGGGAGCTGTATTTTGGTAAGGGGTGATAGTTACAGTGTGAGCCAACTTGGAATTGCCCATCAGACTCTGAAACAGCTAGTAAATGGCATGTTCTCAATGGTGCTCTTTGTTCTTCATAGCCTGATACAAGTAGAACATGCTTCTCCTCTGTCTCTACTCTGAAATACAAGAGATTATTGACTTCTCCCTACTGGGAACAAGTTTCATTCTACCTTCTTCACAGTAGATCTAGTTTTGGTTTCTGTTTGTTTGTTTGTTTGGTGGTGGTGGTTTGGTTTTGTTTTGTTTTTTTTTTTTCCTAGCCTCATCATGTGCTGTGGTTTGCTCTAAACCAGCCCTGTAAAGAGGGTTAGTGGCTTCTCTCAGGCATGGATTAGGGAATGCCTTTAGAAGAGCGGTGCTGGTAAAAGAAAACTGTTTTGTAGTGTCTGGTGTGATATCAGATGGTAGGTGAGTAAAGGGTGAGATGTGCTGTCCATATAAATGGAAAAATCTTAATTGTTCTATTGCATCATCAAAATGTGTTGCTCCCTGCCTCATCAAGAGTTGAATGTCTCCATGCAGGCACCTACTGCCAGCTCTTTGTTTGTTCCCCCAGTGCTAGTGCAATGTAAAGACATGTTTCCCCTGTCCTGCCTACTCTGATTCCTCCCAAGCCCACAATTTATTAGCTGAGGACCATGTGACCTTATTCAGCATAACTGAGTTCTCATAAAAGAGGGTTTTTAAATGATGCATATAATATATTTACTGTAAACTTTATAGAAATGTAAATTTTCAGGCAAAATGAATGGAAAGGAATCTGTACATTATTGTCAAAAATACTGTATTGATTCATAATGGTAATGGATTTTACTTGGCAAGATGCTGTATTTTTTTCTGCATAATCAGAAAACAGGGTTACCATCAGTAGATTTTAATCATAAGGTACAGACTAAGTCATCTGGCCCACCCTGCTTCACCTCCTAATAGAGGACATGTACCAGCTGTGTCAGAGTAAAAGGTTGTTGATGTTCCCTTTTCAGAGTGGAATATACATGCAGAAAATTCCTCCTCTTTTCTCTAATTTTACAATATGATATTGATAAGGAAAGTGAAAAATTTCCCCCACAGACTGTTTTGGAAGATTGACAGAGTAAATATGAACATGAGTGCATAATGAAGGATACCAAGTCCTTGCTGTGATGCTGGTTTGATGAAATAACCTCACTGGTGTAAGGCTTCATCTAAGAACATCCAAAAGCCTGTGTTAATTTTTAAGACCAATGCTAATGTGAGTAGGGCAGTGTTTGCATGCCAGAGCCTATCTGTGTGCAACCAGCTCCTTACACTGATTCATCTTGTTTGTGATACAGGGTCACACAGATATGCAAAGTGTACGCCTCAGAGTCAGGTCTAAAACAGATATCAAAAAACTGCTAGAGTATTTTAAAGTGATTTTTGACTAAATTGATACAGGATATTTTTCAACCTATCAGGAGAAAGAACTACAGAAGAGAAAGTCTGAAGTGAAGCTGACATTAGCTCCTCTGAAGGTACTGTGTTTCCCTGAACACTGATCTGGGACCTACACAAGGTGTATCCCTTTGCTTACAGGCTTCCGTGCCTGTGGCTGCTTCTACTGGCCTTCACCTTAGGCAAGAGCTCACTGACATTATTGAGAGGTTACTCTTCAGCTTGTCAAAAGGGGGACCTTGCACGTGGAAAGGGAACATCTCTTTCCAGTTTATCTGTGCACACACATTGCTCTTGAAGGTGCATAGGCACCTAATGATGTAGAGACGTAGGAATGCAATCTATAGCTTTGGGTCAAAACGTGTGGAGTTTCAGATCAGACACAAAATATAATCTTGCAGTCTCAGCAGCAAGTGAAATCACAGAACCATGGAATGTTTATGTGTTCATGCCACACAGGCTAAGCTGGCTTGCCTCACCCAAAAGTGCCAGGAAAGGAACAGCTTCATTAGGAGAATGCATGGCGAATTCCACAGGCAAGGAATTATTAACTCTGCATTTGATGAAGAGGTGAAAAACTTGGTGGATGACATGACCCTGGCAGAGTACACAGTTGCTTTTACACTAATGTGTGGTCAAGAGGTAAGTGCTTGTCCTTCCTTGTAGGATCTTCATGTTTCCACTACTGAATTAAGTGGTGGTTTTCAAAGTGTTTAGTGAGACTCAATGTGCAATTATAAAATACATTTCATTGCTTATTATAAATACTGCTTCTGACAAATCAGTGGAGTTGGCCATTTCACCGTTGTGGGCAGGGTTTAAATTTCAGGAGCTTATAGCAAAGTGCGTCAGTGTTCCATGAAAGAAACACTCCCCTGACATTTTGACTAAGTATCTGATGGATAATGCAGCACATATTTCCTGATTTAATTTTAAATGTGAATTTTGCATTTCTTTCCTGCACGATGCAGTGTTTCAGATTTCTGAAGAAGTCAGGAAAAAAAAGGTCAACAGTGAATTATTTTAAGACTTAAGTCAACTCAGTGGACATTTGTATTGGAAAGGGAGTTACTTGTGTTCCTCTGGCAGGGCAAAAGTGGGATACAGTCTGTTTCCCACCTGATTCTGTTCAATATTGTCATTAATATCTTGGATGCTGGGAATAAACTTCCTAATTTTAGAGTAGCACCAGACTGAGATTCTTAAGGACAAGAATCTCAGTCTGGCAACCTGAAGAAACAGGAATTCCCTTGCAGTGCTTCAGTAGCCACCAACAAGTTCTTTTTTCTTTTTAATTTTCTGTTTCTTCTTATTATTTTTAAAAAAGCATGCAAAAGTACCCAAACAATATTTGGTAATATTTGTGTCAAGTACACTCAAGTAGAATCTTTGGTTGAAAGTGGGGAAGGGGGAGGAAATATTGTGTGTTACACATTTGTATAATACAGTGTGCTTGTCACAGCAGAACACAGAATATTGGTTCATATTACATGTTGTACTTCAGCTAACACAATGTGCTGCAAAATGAATACACAAAAATAGTTTATCTTAATGGCACTTGACATTTTCACCAGCAGAAGATGCTCAAAATGGGCATATGGTATAGTAAATCCACTGGGTTATTTTTCTGATTATGTTTTTGCACACTGAGTAGTATTCTGTATCATGTTGATAGTGCTTATTCTTACAGTATTACTAAGTGTTGCAAGCTATCACTCAGCCACATTTATTTTTGTAGCAAGAGGCAATTTAACTGCATGTTAAGGAGAAGGTGGATTGATTCCTGGTTGCAGGATGGGACAGGACTCTGTGTCTGGCTGTGTCTCCTTTGAGTACCTCACATGTGGGTCCACTACTGCCTCACCCAAGCTCCCACTGCACAGGCATGTTTGATGTGACAGTGGCTAGGAACTCATCTGTCCGAAGGGAGGTAGTGCTCCACTGCCTGCAGACATTTTCTCAGACATTGCTGTGATAGATGAGCATTAGTAAAGCTTCCCAGCACAATAAATATCAAAATACTGCTCACATTCACACTGTCTCCCTCAATGTTCAATTATCACACAACTTAGCAGGTTCAACAAGAGAGAATTAGATTGAATCTATATTCTGATATCCAGTGAACTTAACCTGCAGCATAGAGCCCCACATTAAAATCCCTGCTTTGATAGATAGCTGTTCATACTAACTGGAGCACAGACCCCTTCCCATGGTGTCCAGCACCATAGTGGCCAGGGCTCTCACTTAGGCTCAGGCACAAATGGGAATCAAGCCTGGGTTTTTTTATCATGCAGAGAACAGACTGGGTCTTACTGGGCATCTTGACACTGAGCTTAAGGCCTTTCTGATCTGTGGTAAGTAGTTCCACATGTAACAGGGGGAAACTTTCCTGCCAAGGAAGTTGTATGTTCCCATGAAAAATGTGTATTTCTTGCATCAGGTTTCCAATGGAAAACACTTCAATGAAAATATGTCCATGTTTTACTACTACTAATTTAATAATGATGACAATTAAAAAAAAAGGAGAGAGAGACTGTTTCATATTCACGTGATACATTCCTTTGGTTTAAAAGATCTTGTACTGAATTCTGTAGACATATGTTGAAGTGAACTGACTTTTCATCTCGGAAGTTTCATTTCTTGCTTTCAACTCTTATTCTCACTGGACTTCACATCTAAGATTCCAGAGCTTTGCCCAACATCTACTTATATAAAATTCCTTTGAAAGCTCATTCCTTCCTTCCCCTCAGTTTTTTACTTCTACGTCATTCCTAACATTTGAATTCTACTATACAAAACCTGATTTGAATTCTACTATACAAAACCTGGTGGATTGCCTTTTTTTTTTTTTTTTCCTCCTTAAATTAAAGATTTGCAATTGGCTTTATTCATTACTGGACCCCGTAACAAATGGAAGCATGTCACACATTGGCATCAGACCTCTGTGCCTTGACTTACTGATGAATTTCAGCTCAAAGTTTGCAGTGATGCATGAAGAGCTGATCCAGAGCTCTTTGAAGGGAATGGGGACTCTGTATTCAATTCAGTGCCTGAATTTTGTAGTTCAGTAAAATCTTTGAGTCATGTTCTCAGAGAAAAAATTCATTTATAGTTCTGTTAAGAACTCTTTATTTTTTTCTTTTTCATCTCTACATGTTTTCATTACATGTAGAGGGGATAGAGCTGCCCCAGCTGAGTGCTAGGATGCCTCAGCTTCAGTGGGGGACTTATGGGCATCACCAAGTTACTCGTGCTTACAGGCCAAAGCAAGCTTCAGTTCTTTGCTTATTCAGGACACAATGGATGGTTGGTCATTTCCTTTTGTTTGCCAGAAGTATTTTCTCCCTAATGTCCATCCCAATTAAAATACTAAACCACGAAGACAGTGTTATGCAAAACCCACCATCTTTGGAGCTTCTCTTCAGACTTCACTTTCAGCATTCAAGGCTCTGTTCTCAGACATGATAAATCCCTGTACTCCCTATGGCTTTATTTTGCTGACTAACTCAAGACTTCCATCAGTTCAGTTTAGCAGAGCAGCATGCATTTTGAGGCTTGTCATTCTTGATTATTTTCACAGCCCAGCATTAAATTCAAATGTTTGTGAGTGAGAGATAATATTTTCTTGAATCATGTAGTATCTCATGATTTTGTTCCAGCAGTGCACTCTTCAGTGAGGTCAGATATTTGCTGGAGTAATATGTTCAGAAAAGACTTCTCTTAATAAGTCCATTTAAAGAGGACTAAGTTTTTAATTACTTTTACTCACCATAAAACTGTACACCATGAAGCTCTTTATTTGTAATTTAGTTCAATTGATCAATTTAGTATAATTTAATTTCATTTTAGTGTTTTTTTATAATAATAAACATATATGATTGCACAAAAGGGATTTTATTCCAATTATTTTTCAGCCACCACCTATGTCACTGTGGTGAAAGCAAAAATTCTGCGCAGGATGGTGAACAAATGCTGCCTCTTAGTTTTGAAAAAAATAGTCTTTTGGGCAGGCATTGGAATGACAATATATGTCTAATATGGACTTGAAATTTTTGGAGGCATGAAGAAGTTAATTTCTAAGCCTTTGTGATATATTTTCTTTCTAAAAGACTTAAATTGAGAAACCATTGCGGCCCCTTGGAGTGGAGTGATAAAGATTTTGGCAATAGAAACATTTTAAAACCTTGTCTTATGTTGTGTCTGGAAAACAGAAAGCATGTGGCTGAAGAGGACACATTCCTGGGACAAGGGCTGCCTCCAGCGGGTGCACGTGGCACTCGGCACAGTGCCATAGCTGGGATTCACATGCCCAATGTCAGACACAGAATGTGTGTCCAGTTTTGGCCTTCTGTCATGTCCCATTTTGATCACCTCCTTTTGAATGCTGATTTTTTTTTTTTTTTTTAATTGGAAAGACCTTGGCCGCATCTTTCTTTTTTTGCTTTTGTAGAATTAATTCAGGGACATTATTAACAGTTATTGTTTTTCTGCCTTTCCCAGTGAAAAGAACACAGGACAGCATTCATCAACTGATCTTGGACATTCATGTTCACAAAACACAAAAAAAAAAAGGACTGTGACTTGGCTTTGCAACAGATGCTTTACTTGGGCTGGTAAAAGTAGGAAGCAAGTGAAGATGTTCCACATAACTAATAGGACATGTGAAAGAGGAGTCCTGATTTTTTCCTGAGTTTAGGTGTCTACTGGCAGTTTAAGAAAGAGGCTTTACCCAGTCTGGCTGGCTTGAACATGAGGCAGTGTCCATGCTGCTTTGGATGGACCAGAGAACCACACAGAGGAGCAAGTGAGCTTGGCTTGCCTTCCACGTGGACTCCGCCCAGCCAGTAGAGTTGTGCAGTATTTTGGGCCTTTTCTCTCTCTTTTTGGGCTAGGTGTGGAGAAACAGGAGTGTGTTTAATCCTTTCTCTCAAATGATTGAGCCAACAGCCTCTGTCCGGACATTTGTAATGGAAAATTCTGCTGTACTCATCCAATTTCTCTTGTGCTGGAAGGCTTTGACTTGATGATACATTTTATATATTCTTTCCATAGTGGATCTGAAACCATTGTGGCTGTTTGCCCTCATTTCTTGGGGCTGAAAGGGAATTTGTGCAAGGAATATAGGGATAAATGGTAGTGCTTTTTAATGCTTTTCATGCAGTCATCTTAAACCTTATGGATAGAAATCTCCTGGCAAAGAATGTGTCCAGTGCAGTGAATTGTTTTACAGAATAGGGGTTAAATGTGCAGAACAGCATAGCTTAATTCTTCTTTCTGTCAAGGGATTTCTTCTGAGATAGATTTTGGTAGAACAATGCTTTTTGTTTGTTTATTAGTTTGTATTTCTACTCACCACTTTGGAAGAAATCACCATTTTCCATATTCGAATCATATTTGAAGGAAATAGGCCTGAAATAAAGTTCTCTGATGCTTTCCTTAAAATGGTTTGTGTGTGGCTGTTAAAGTCAGAGACTTTTCTGGCACTGAGGGTGAGATACATTTCCTGTATGATGTCTGCACTTCTGACAGTGATCCGTGGGAGTTTATCTATTTATTTTCACGGTCGAGACATACTTCCGAGGAATTATCCTGCCCATTTCATGTACCTGCTTTAGGTAAGTGCAGATGACTGAGCACTGACAGGCTGCCCAGAGAGGGAGTGGAGTCCCCCTCGCTGGAGATACTCAGGAACCATCTGGACACAATCCTGTGCCGTGTGCTCTGGGATGACCCTGCTTGAGCAGGGAGGGTGGACCAGATGACCCACTGTGGTCCTTTCCAGCCTGACCCATCCTGTGGTTCTGTGATAAGGTGGGAAGAGCTGTAGAAGCTGGACTGCAGTGGTTGTCAAGGGGGCCAGGGGGAGATATGCTTTGGTCTGATGAGTCCCACCCTCAGAGGGGAGAAACAATTTGACTTTGGACTTTCAGTCTTTTTGGGACAAGGCTGATCAAGAGCAAGGAATCTTTCAAGACAAAGGTTTTTTTGCAAGAAGAGGCCATTTTTTTACCTGACATTACAAAAAATGTGCCTTGAGTCATTGGAATCATCATCATCCAAGTGAATCAAAGAGTGGAATTAGTTATTTAGTAATTTTTTTTAAAGAAGGGTAAAGTCCATTGCTGAGAGGTATGTTATTTTTGACCTTTAGAGAAATTATTAAAAATACTGAAAGGCATGAAATACAGATTTAAAAAAGTTAGTGGCAGTCTGGCCTTTCCAGTGAAATAACTGATAAAGCTGTTCAATAATTTTGTAAGTGGTTGTTTGGATAGAGGCATCTCAAGAATTTGTGATGGCCGAGGAGAAGGTTCTTACTCAAGGTTAGTGCCATTTGAAAGTAAAATTTGGTTTAGTTGACAAGATTTAGATCTGTTTCCTGACTGCATACATAATACAGATATTTTAGCAGTGGTTTTTGCTATAATTCATGGGCAGCAGCATGCGTTTGTCTAGAACAGCAAATGCCAGTCGAGGAATAGCCATGACTAAAAAAAAGAATAGCTTTAAAACTAACCAATCTTTATTTTCTGATAAAAAATAGAATTTAAATTAACATAAAATGTACAACTAAAAATATCCAGATAAATTAAAACATTTTCATCTTCTCTTTGACACCACTGTCTAATTTTTTTTGTAGTGTTGGGAGAAGCTGATGTTTTTTGGTTTCAATAGCAATCCTTTCTAGAGCTTGGCATTATGCAAGTTTACACTCTTCTGAGTTTGGCCAAATATCACAATATTTTCATTTCTTCCTAGATGAAGTAATTTGTGGAAAATTGAGAGGAAAGAAAAAAATCATAGGAAAATAGAATAAACATTGTAAAAAAAAAATTAAAAAAAAAACAACCTAAAGAACAAGTTAATGTCTTGGCATTGAGACAAAATGCAGAATTTTTGCTTAGCTGCATCCTCAGTGCTATAGAAAATGTGATCTTTAGTGCTAGTCTTATGACCAAAGATGAGTCTTTTTGAGAGAATCATACCACCTTTCAAATACAGTGCAGACTATACTGTGAAATTTTTGTCAGGGTAGTAGCATCTTCATTCACTGGGGTTTGCATTAACCCTGCTTTCTTCTGATTGTCACTGCTTTGGCTGCAGAAGAATTTGCTAATTCCAAGAGGCAAAAGGGTCTGTGGGGTAAAGAGTTGAAGGAAAGGAATGATCCTGCAAGGAGGTTATTTTTCTAGAAATGACTTGTGCCAGTGTCACAGCTTTGATCTGGTGGTGTGTTTTTTCTGGCAGCTTTACCAGCTCTCCTGCCTATGAGGAGGACAGTGATTTGCCTTTGCATGGGTCATTGAGCTCCAGAACTTGTTCTGCTCCTGCTCACTCTCATCCATCACCACAAATGCCTCTAACTGTGCTTCCTGTAGTGAGGAAATTCTCATCAAATAATATTAGATCCAATATCTTCATGCCTCAAAACATTTCAGGGCTGACCTTTGTGACCCCTCCATTGCTTTAAGCCAGCTGGCATTTTTTGTGAGTGATGGGGAGAGATACTACACTCATAACCTTGGTAAGAAACCAAGGACTTCTGGACCTGCCTTGGGCTCCTGTGTTTAGAGGGGAACATCCAAATGTAAGATTTCACTTTCCAACTGATCTGTGCCTGCAATGCACATGATACATGTTTGGGTATTCATGCCACCTTACCTAAATAAATGCAATATCCAGATAATGCCACAGGCCCCCTCTGTAATCAGCATAGAGAAAGTAAATAATTTAGGGAAGAGCAGCAATCTAAATTCCGTGCCCCAGGCTGGCCAGTGTGAGTGGCCCTTCCATTCCTGGATGTGCCTGCCTTGTTCCCTGGCCTGTTCAGCCTGAAGTAAAGGATCCAGGTGGCAACTGCTCGTGGGCAGTGTCCCAGCTGCCCATACATGCTCATGTTGGGTACTTTAAGGAGACCAATGGCCACAGGTCATCAGAACTGGTTGCCTCTGCTCATGGTGGGGAGCCAAGGACAGGAGGTGAAATGGCAATAACTCAACAACTTAAACTGTGTGTTTGTCTTCATGTCGTAATAGAACTATACTTAGATGCAGGAGCTTGTCAATAAATGCTCCTCTTTCTGTTGGGTCATTTCAGAGCAATCTTACACTGCTATGGAGTTTCAGAGTCCTTTGATTTTTCTTTTTTTTAATGGACACAAGTGATGTAGCTAAAACTCAACAAAGATGCACAGAGCAAAACCAATATATTATTTTAAATAAAATGTGTTTTCTTTTAAGTAATTCTTCCTGACCTGGCATATTTATAGTATCTGCATTTCTGGAGCTTTTGCAAGAGGACTGATGGCAATGAGATGGTAATGCATAATGAGGTGTATTATTTTAGAAATAAATAAATAACTCTTCAAAAACCCAAAGGCTGAAATGGCAAGGCTTGAAATTGCAAGAAAAAATGCAACAGTGATCTGGTAGCTATATTGAATTTGTATTTGAATGATGAAGTGCTACTGCCCTGTAGTAGTCATTTATATTCAGGGAGATCTTCTACTCCTGCCTGCAACTGTTATGAAAATGTGCATAATTAAACTGCCATTTCTCTCTAAATTTGTCTGCAGCTCAGTGAAGATAATCTAAAAGAATAGTTTGCTGTGGTGTTAAAGTTGATTTGGAGTTGAAACAAGATCAACTGAATTAATATTATTTTTGTTTTCAATAGGAGGGTCTGCAGAAGAGTTCACGCAATTAAACTAACACGCTTCTGAAGTCTGTTCAGCTTAACTTTCTTGAGCATTCATAGGTAGACAAACTTGAGTTAGTTGTGTAGTGTGGAGTGAGACAATATGTGTGTAAAAGAATCCTGTTAGAAATTTTGAGATTCTTCAAGAGAAGTAACATGCAACAATTTCTAAAATTAGGAATTTTTTTCTAATTTTAATCTAGGTTTTCTTAATACCCCAAGGTGAATTTTCAGCTGCAGTTAAAGCTTAGAGATCTTTTTTGTTTTATTTTGAGGATGAGTTGTTGAATACAGGATTCTTTATTTAGACAGGTGCAGGAATGCTTCACATCTGAAATAATTGGTATGTTATCTTTTTCCTTATTTTGGTAAATGTAGGTTATTTACAGTTAATTTCTGTGAATATTTCTTTTAATGAACTCACCCAAATGGCTTCCACTAATCCAAAATGAACAGCATTGGAAAACTTTATCTATCTTGAATTTCTTAAAATGCTATTTTCTCTTGCAGATGCTGCCTTCCTCCACAGACATTTCACAGGCTAAGGGACAGCCAGAGGATCATGTGGCACGTGCCAAAGGGAATGGGATGACTGGGTCAATACCTGAAAACTCTCAGCCAGGGGTGGATGGCCCCCACAGTTCTCACATCACCCCAAATGTGTGTGCTGGTTCTCCTATGCGAGTAACAAGCCCAGAGAGGATCGTAGCCTTGCATCGAGAACTAAGAGAAGACCATCACAAAAATTGCCAGGTCAGTAAAAGTTTTTTTACTGTTTTTAGTTTAGTGAAATCTCTTATTCTTGGCAGAAAATACAGATATTTGAATGATTCCTTCCAGAGATGCACAGTGGATTGTTATTTAAACAAGCTGACAATAAAAAATGTTTAGTGTTTTTCATTATGCATTTTGTTCCCCATTGTTTAAGAGTGGCTCAGGGCTTGTAAAAATAATTAAAAGATTTTGTTTTCATCATGGTGTACTCCATGGTAAGATAATCTTTGAAAATTGTTGGATGTTTTAAAAAAAAGTTGTTCTGTTGATCTTGTCCTACCTTTTTTCCCCTCCAATTCTTTTTTCTTTTTTTTTTTTTAGTGATCCAATTATTCCTATGCCCTGAAGCTCTTTATAGTAATTTCCATTAACTGCAGGAATCCTGTTAAGAACAGAGCTGATCAATTGCAATTGCATTTGTGACAGTCTGCTGCTAAACTAAACACGCAAGAGATTTCAGCTTCTCTGAGAAAACATAACCTCTCCATACTTGTATGGAAACAAAATTCAAATATGCAATTACTGGAGCCAGTTAGGTAGAGTAGTTAAAAATATTACTCTACTGAATGTCTTTTATAATCTTGGATTAAAATAAATGCAATGAAACAAGCAAAAGCATAGCTTTTGCTTTTGGCATTGATGAAAACATGTAAGATACTGAGATTTCCTTTTAGTTAAGAAGTTTGTTATGCAATGGAATGGTGACTCAGAATTCTGATGTTACTTAGTCCAGGGGATATATGCAACAGTTCAGATTTCCTGGTCCTTTTCTCTCTCACACTCACACGTCAAAAGACCAGTGAAAATATGGCCATAAAAGAAAACTATTATGAAGAGCAGAATGCAAGTAGCTCTTTGATTGATCTTCATGAACTCAGAGTTTATTTTTTTACATAAATCATACGAGCTTTAATTAAATCCCAGTGAAAGCAGGACGTGGGCCTGTTGTACAATTATGTGGGAGGCTACAGCTGAAATCATCCACAATGCATGGAGTGGCCTGTTTCCATAGAGGCATTTTCAAACACACAGGGACATCCAAGGTTACAGCTTCTGTTCTTCTTTCCTCCTCAGATACCTTCAGTTTTCCCCTCCGGCTCAGATCCGTGGGCTGGTCCCAACCCGCCCATGATCCATGAGGAAGCCCCTTGGCCTCTGCTGTCAGGGATGAAGGATGCTGCGGTGCCCCCGGAGCGTGGTGTGTTCTGGGCCACGAAGGGGAGGGATCGGTTGTCGAAACGTGATGATAAATTTTGGGGTCAAATAGGAAATCAGCATGCAGGTGCTATTCCCCAGGGAATGAAACACGAAAATGCCATTATGAATAAGGCATGGCTCTCTAGAGAAAAAACAGATGGCTCAACCTCAGCTACCACAGCAGAAAGCTATTTGCCAGACGTGTTGTCAGCAAGTAATAAAGGTCGATATCCTATGGGGAGAAATCAGCTGCATGGGAAAGAATAAAACCTGCAGAAATAAAACAAGGTAAACATTGTAGCAATGTGATTTTTCCCATTGATACAAAAATACTAGTAATTTTTTTAAAACAAAGATATTTTACTAGTTAGCATGGCCCAGCAACTAGTTTGAGATTACTGGAAAATTTACACGGAAAAGAGCTGTAATATTTTTCATAATCAAAATTTCATAGAACATTTGAGATCACTGAAACGCATGGACTTTTCATTGGCCAGGCCACCTCCCTATTTTCTTTTCACCTTTTGTTGATTTGCTTTTCTTTTAACTGAAACTGTGAAATAATCTATTAAATCACTTTTGCTTTTATGTATAACCTATTTCTTCAGTGTGCAGTGGCAAGTTCTGAAAGAACATCTCCCTTGTGTGACTGTTTCCTTTGGGACTTCAGGAAATGTAGTGTCATGGACTTCCTAGAAATTAATTCTATAAAAATTAGAGGGTAATTTTTCTGTGTTTCTTTAGTCTTGGTATACTTCTAAAAAATTAATCCTTTTTTTTTTAATAGGCCAAACAACAGCAGAATATTCAGTGTATTGCTGTAGGGGCGAGTATCTGTAAAATAGCATCCTGCAATTGGTGCTTTTAAGTAACAAACTGCAGCTTATCTTGAGTAGCTTTACTGGGCATGTCCACAACCACTTTCTGTAGGGGACTGTGTGGGCATCATGGGTACAGTAACATCCGAGTCCAAGGAATGGATGATTCAGACGGCACCCTGTGCTGCCAAACCCCTGCCACAGGGAGAAGTGGATGGAGTGCCAGGCCACCTGTGCTGACACTGCCAGGACAGTGCTTCCTCGTAGTCTGGCTCAGAAATAGTTGTGGTCTGGGCTGCAGGAGCCTCGGGTGGGTCCTGGCTGTGGAAAAGAGGAGGGAATGGCATGTCTGTGCAGGTGCACAGGGGCACTAATGCTGGTTGACTCTGGGAAGTTTAACTGAGCATGGTTGTAAATGCCACAAAATACTGATTTATATTGTGATCTCACCAGACTTAATACTTTTGGAAAACATTCATTTTTCACGTATCTTTACCATTATTTTGTATTTTTCATCACTTTTATTAGAAAAGGGCATTCACACACAGTAATGCATGGCACAGTTCCTGTGCTTTTCCTCTGCCTCCATTGATTACCCTGGTTGGTTCATAGTATGTTACTACTTGTTTGATGCTGCTTTTCGGAAGCCAGGAATAAAATGACTGGTTTTGATGAAACACTAATACACACACTCACACTTTATAGTGGAAGCCTGCCTTCAATTGCTCAGTAAGGTAGCAGTGCAGTTGCTTACAGCAGTAACTGAATTGCTCTTCATCCAGCATATCTTTAGAAAACACACACAAGATGCCAAGGGAAATAGTCCCTGGAAGCAGTGTTGTTGAGTGCTGCCTAAGCAGGAGGCACCAGTGAGATTCCAAAATGTGGGCTTTTGCTTTTATGTGTCTTTCTCTTCTTCCTGATGCATGGCCAGAACTTCTGAAGACAGTTATACTGCTATCCAGCTATCAGCTGCCTTGTCAAGTATTAAGATATTTTGATGTGCAAAACCACTTGTAAATATTGAACATGGTAACTTTTATGTTGATAAAATGATGCTTTAAGAATTAGACACTGTGAGAATTTTTTGGAGCTTTATCCTGCTGACAGTAAAATACAAGGCTTGGTAGTTCAATCTGAGGTCAGATCATAATGCATGAAGTGTGCTAATATTAAGGGTATTAATAATAATACCCTGTGATAATATGACAATAAGTCTTTGTTATCCTAGTGAAGCTATCTACTTTGTGTTTGGGGCTATAGTCACTTTCCATGAAATTAAGCCTTTGTCAGTCCAGTCCCTTCCTATCACAGATAAGTGTGGTTTATTTTAAGCATTCAAGCTTCATTTTAAGCTAATTAGGTTATTTGACCCCATTCTTCCTCCTGCTGAAACAAATGATTTCCTGAGCAAGGGCTGCAGACACAGAGATGTAGATGGAAGAACAGACATTTGCAAGGATATTACCTGCATTGAAGAACTATAATTCAAAATGGACTCAAGCAATTCATCCAGCAAATGGATTCTGTCCTGGCACTTCATAGCTTTGCTTCACAAGTCACAGATTTCAGTTAAAATCCTGTAGCACCTTGCAGTTTTAATTTTTTAAGACATCCATTCTTCCTACTACAAAGCATTGTTTAAAGATGTGCAGATACCACAGTTATCATTGGGCCAGCTGTTTCAGCTGCTCTTCATTTCTCTTAATTAAAAATGTGATAGTTTGGACACTACAGTGGAAGAATGGCAATAAATTAGCAGCAATCAGTTTGGAGAGTTGCATGCAGCAGCACTGGAAAAGGTGAGTCAGCTAAAGGTTTTCTCTTTTAAACATCTGTCTTACTCCATTTTTCCCACTACTGAATGGACAAATGAGAAGTAATAGATCATACCAAATAATTATGTGCTAATTGATCTACAGGAAGATGAGATGATACATTGCACCATCAAACAAGGCCCTTCAAATTCTTTAAACATGGTCATTTATAGGAACCTGACCCAAAATGTACAGTGTTGGACCAGATGGTTCCTATACTGGTGTCCTGCTGAGCTGAGGTCCTTTAGGAGTCTGAGCTTGCTCAGTGAGTCATACAGGATAATTAATTCTGGTCCTTATTCTGTAAATTATTTGTTTTTTAAATTGAGGGTGATCAGTAGCAATGTGCTTGCAGAGCACATCTAAACTGGCTTGTGTTGAATTACCTTTGGTCTGCTGTTTGCCATCCATGGACCTGCATGAGTTGAATGGCATTATCTGTACTTGACTGGGTGATGAGGATACATGGAAGGAAGCTGGAGGACAGCATGCTGCCTACTGACACATGCTCACTGAGCCTGCTCCTCATTCAGACTCTTCCACTTCCAAAGAAATTGTTTGAAACAGCACAGGAAACTATTTTCTAGGATCAACAGTTAATATCAAACAAGTGTTTGTTAACATATTCAGCCAATATTTGCCCAGTTCTTTTTTCTAGACTTGAGCTACATTATACTAAAATCAAAATATCTGTTTTCAGCAGCAAAGTTATATCTTCTGTCTCTTAGTTTTAACAGAAGTATTACTTAGAAATAGAATTACATGGAAGCAGTAATCTGAAATAGTGCATAATGCTTTCTAAAGGCTGGGTGAAAGATAAACCTAAGAAGGAAACTCACAGTGTACCTGAGACTGCAAGTGCACTGCACTGTAGAGTAGTCCGTACCCACTATAGGGGAGGAATTGGAATCTGAGAATCAAAAACCACTGGAAAGAATAGCCTTTCTCTTATAACAGGTGGAAAAATTTCCATCACTTTCTTCCAACACTGAATGAGAATTTTCCTGAAATTAAAGAAAACTAATCATTCTCCTGTAGTTGTGCATTACCTGTTTTGCTCTTTACTGGTAGGAGAAGTCATAAACAGGGAATGTAATGCCAGTTTTTGTGTTCAAATGCAAAGAAACAGAACACCTAGAATGACAGATCATGCATATTTTAAAAGAGTTCTCTGTAGTCAGTACAATTCCTGCATTAGAGTACTGCTACTTCTCTTATTTTTCAGGAAAATAGCATTCATAATATTTAAAAAAACTAGTAAGTTGGCTGATATTTTGTCTACACTCAGCTGTGCATGCAGTCTCACTTAACTAGAAGAATTTATCACGCAAATTGAAAAGGTAAAGTTGCCCATTACATCTTAGGAATGTCTTCAACAGAAATGGTTTGATCAGAATCAGTGGAAGGAACATGGTCTGTGTCCCTCTTTGAGAACTGATATGCTGGAGAAGGCTGGGAAGGCACAGGAAAGTAAGGAAGAGGGAAAAACTCAGTGTCTTCCAGGTAAAAGCTGCCAGTGTCAACTCTAGGTTCTCCTGTATATTAAACATTTGTAGAAAATGCAGGAGGGTCGCTCCTGAAGCCTGCCCTACCCATGTTTTGTTTGCCTTGTGCTATGAAAAGCTTTCATGCCCATAGGAAATTTGGGGATCAGGTCTTTTGCTCAGTCTGTGGTCACTCAGCTTCATGCTCAGGACTGGTATTTGTAGGAGTCAGAACAAAAACAAGTTGCCCATGATTAAATTTTCTCTAGTCCCTAAGAATCCTGTTTATATTTTTTTTGAGTAGCAATTCTGATTTGTAAAAGCACTATCTAATACCTTCTTAGTAACAACCTTTTCATTGAGCCCGTAGCTGATGGGTATTAAAGCCCCTAATTAAAACCAGATAATGCATGAAAGATTTCTACAGTGCAAACCTTTCTCTTAAGGCCTGATTAAACCAAAAAACCTCACACATCTGTTTGCACAAATGTATTCTCATCAGGTCAGGCACCTGGTAGCATTGACTTAGGACCATCCTTCTCACGATAGCTTGTTCTTGGGAGTAGGGAGAACAACAAAGGCTAGGACAGAAAATGGAATGTATCAGACACAACGGCTTTTTATATTTAGTTAGGAATGTAGTCTTTCCACAGTCTATGGCTCTGATCATCCTATCAGTCAGGGTAATGGTGAACCATAGAATAATGTGTTCATTTACATACAAATAGGTATAAAACATTTATGTGCATATATATACCTATATATATGTATAATTGCATGCAGTTTGGCATAAATAAATAGGGTTTAAAATAATAGGAAGAAGTGATTTTCTGCAGATCATTCTTTTTTTTTCTTTGTTTTTTCCTCTCTCTCTTGGGATTTGAAAATACAAGTAATGACAAGAGAAGAGACTGATTTCTTTAATCCTTATTTTAAAGACTGAATTTAAAGCTTAAATTAAGAGGGAACTAAGACTATGCAGTGGAAATTCTGGTTGTACCTTGACTACACTGCAGATTAAAAATCCAGGTATGTATGAATCTGTCTTCTCCTTCCCAAATAAACTAGATTCCATGGGAAGGACACTCTGTGTGCCCCACACAAGTGTGTGACTAGCACCCATGTTAAAGGTCTCTTGAACTGTGACCACTGTCATATTTCATGTAGTGTAAACTATCTACCTTTGGAAATCTTAATGTTGTGTGGAAAGTTCTTGATAGAAAAAGCTATGACTTGTGAAGTAAGCAGGTCTTTAAAAAAATAGAGAAAAAAGAAAAAGAAAGGAAAAAGAGTGAGAGGATCCTGTTACAGATGGTGGGTCAGGTTCAGCAGGGTGCAAGAGCAGCTCAGTTTCAGCCTGGTGATCCAGAGCAGCTGTGAGCCTGGCTTCCCAAGCCATTAGTGAACCAGGTCAAATATCTAAGGATGGAGAGTTCTTTCTTTCATGGGTTAGTGGGAATATTTAATAAATATTACTCAGAAATTAAGATGTTGCCCGTTCTGCCTAGTCACTGTGTTTTTGATTATGGTGTGAGAACATGGAGCAAAAGGGAATTTCAGTAAAGGATTGCTGGGAGTTTGTTTTGGTCGGACTTGTATTAATGGTATTTGGACAATTTGGAATTTGAAGTGCCATGGCTTCTCAGCATATGGCTGGCTGGCAGGCAAAGCCTCCTTTAATGGGGAAGCACCTGGAGCACATTGCTGATTTTTGTAATGTGGCTCCAAGGCTGAAAATTATGAGTGATTGTTTCTCACCCTCACTGAAAGCTGCAGCTAAAAAGGGAGGACGTGGCTGTCCCTTGCCCCCACCATCTGCTGAGTGCTGCCTCCCTGCTTACCCATCTGTGGGCTGGGGACTCTGCTTCTCAGCAGCCACATCTCTGTTTCCAGCTGGCTGCAGACAGTCCCTTCTGGGAAAAGGGGTTTAAATTCTAGGGGTGAGGCTGTCTAGCTGGAGGGTACTGATAATTTGGGGCTGTTTGCACAGAGAGCTTTGCCTGGGGACATGAGGCTGTTCTTGTGTCTCAGAGGAGCTGATTTGTAGGAGAAAGTGTACTCCATAATGTAGCTGCCCTGTGGATAGCAAGGGACTGGGCCCTGCTCATCCCTGCCACCCTTACAATTTATGTGCCTTTTCTCTGCTGGGTGTGATCACCAATATGATGTGGCTGCTGAATTACCAGTGAATTAGAGACCTTTTGTAGGTGGAGGATCTTTTGCAAATGACTGTTCATGAATGAGCAGACAGGCTCATTTGATGTACCTGATTTTGGCAGAAATAAATAACAAATCTACTTTATATGGCTCCTATATGATCTGGATGCCTCATCATTTTGCAAGGCAGAAGTATCCTATAGCTGCTGAGCATAACCAGAAACCATTTCTGTCACAATGAATCTGCTAAAGAGTAGATGACCACAGAAGGAGTTGTGCACTAATTCTGCAGAATTAGTGGTGGGATGCAGGTGGCTGGCCCTGAGTGAGTGCTGGAGAGCATATTGGAGGCAATGACCTCTTCGGGGTTTTGAAACCTAAGAAACGAAGCTGCAGCTGGTGTGGACAAGAATCATGGTCTGCTACATGGACTGAATTGGGTTCATACAGAAAGTACCTAGCGTGAAGATGCTTAGGAGAGCCAGAAAAAAACACTACTTGCTAACAAATAATGTGGATGTGATCATGGGACTCTGCTATAGCCTGCCTAGCCAGGCCAATGATGCTGATAGATTACTCTTTGAGGAACTAAGAGACTCCTCTAAATCATAAGAAAGGCAACTGAGAAGATGCCCTCCTTGACTGGCAACTTGTTAACAGAGAGGGTCTCGAGCGAAGTGGAGATTGGTGGCTGTCTTGGCCACAGCAGCCATTAAGTGATTGAGTTTAAAAAATCTGGTTTTAAACAGGAGGAAAAGTGCCTGCAAAACTTCAGCCCTGGACATGAGGAGAGCAGACTTCAGACTGCTCAGGGAACTAGTGAGTAAGATCCCCTGAGAAGAAGCTTTTGCAGATGCTGGGGTCCATCTCTGCTGGTCAGTTTTTAAGCACCACCTCCTAAGGGCATAGGAGCAGGCAATTCCTAAATGTTTCAAGTCAAGCAGATGAGGCAGAAGGCTGGCTTGGCTGAGCAGGGATTTTCCTTTGGAGATAAGGCAAGAAAGGGTGTATGAGCAGTGAAAGCAAGATTAGGTGACATCCTGTGTGCAGTTTTGGGCACCACAATATAAGAAAGATATAAAGCTATTAGAGTGTCCAAAGGAGGGCTAAAAGATGGTGAAGGGCCTTGAGGGGAAGCTGTGTGAGGAGCAGCTGAGGGCACTTGGTCTGTTCAGCCTGGAGGAGACTGAGGGGAGACCCCATTGCAGTTACAGCTTCCTTGTGAGGGGAAGAGGACAGGCAGGCACTGATCCCTTCTCTGTGGTGACGTGTGACAGGAGTGAAGAGAACAGCCTGAAGTTGTGTCAGGGGAGGTTTAGGTTGGATTTTAGAAAAAGATTCTTCACCCAGAGGGTGTTCAGGCACTGGAACAGGCTCCCCAGGGAAGTGGTCACAGCACCAAGCCTGACAGAGTTCAAGGAGTGTTTGGACAATGCTCTCAGGCATGAGGTGTGATTCTTCGAACTGTCCTGTGCAGGGCCAGGAGTTGGACTTTCATGATCCTGCTGTGTTCCTTCCAACTCATAATGTGTAATTCCGTGATTCTATCTGACATCTGCATCTTTCCCAGAACAGCACATTCCTGTTGTCCCCCTTAGAGATGACTCTGAGACTGCCATTTGCACTGACTTTTTCATGTGGACAGACAATTGATTCAACATTTCCTGGTTCTTCTCTGGTGACAAGACATCTTTATCAGGCTACAGAATTAAGCTCTTTATTGCTAACAGCTCAGCCAACGACTGCAGACCTTCAAGCAGAGATTGTCAGGTGTCTGTCTCCCTGGCAGGGAGTTGGTTACCATGTGTTTAGGAACTAAGCTTAAGTCATGCTCCAAGGAGTGGGATTCCTTGGAACATCTATAAGTCTGAGTTAGTCTCTGGGGGTCCCTGCAGTCATGAAGAGAAATCATCACTTGATCTACAGGGCAGGATTCATCTCATCATAATGTAGGTCTAAAATAGGCAAGATGATCTGCACTCTAGAGGTGCCTTTTCAATTCACTGACTATAAAGATGAGTGGAATGGAACTACCTCAGATGTCCAGTCTACTGCAGGAAAAAGGGGAGGTGGTTCCTGCCCAAAATACTTTAGTAGTGAAGTGACCAAGGTCATTTGGCTTAGTTGTGGTGACCTGGTAGTGCTTAGCAGGACAAAAACTTGCAGTCTTCCTCCTGAGTCATAGGTGACTGCTCTGAAGACCAGAGTAGTCTTCATAGAAGAGAAAATGGACGTTAATACTTGGGAACCTCTCTTTTGTGTTGTTCTATCTGGTTTTTTTTAATGTTCTGCTTGAGGACTTTTCCTCCGTATTTACAGCTTGGATTAACTGTATAGTTTTGTCTTAAGTTACGGTCACAAACTCTGGATTCACTGTAAGACATTTAGGTACCAGTTTATAAATAGATTAAACAGGAAATAAAATGTGCATGTAGATCTGAAACCTTGTTGACCTGACAGATTCTCCCAAGGCCCCCGGAGATCAGAGGCAGCATTCATCAAGTGAGGCATTGAGCATATGCCAGGTGTAGTACTAATACTCGGCAGCTTTTGCATGATAATAAGCCAGATTCATTGTTCTTTGTTTGTGAACTGTGCACTCTTCTTCACTTGTGCGTGCTTGCTCTTGAGTAATGTACAAGAGGACAATGCAGAACAGAGGGCAGCAGCTTATAAAACAGCATATTCAAACACATGGATTCAGCCTGAGCTGGGGAGAGTTTTCTACAGTGGATTAGTGGCTGCAGCACTGCTGTTCTCCTGGGAAATCACCTAAGCACATGTGTTTCCTTTAGAGGGCTTCTGACCTCTTTTGTGTTCTTCTTAATTTCTGTGTCCTAAGTAAGGTGATATTAAAACAATTCCTTGTTGGTATGCTTCCTTGGGAGCTTTGCAGAGTGTGCGGGAGGGAAGTGGTTTCTGCTGCTCCTAAATTAAAAGCAATTGCTCAGACTCCTGCAAGTCTGCGGAAGATGACATGTCAGCTAAGAATGAGTGCTGCTCCTTGCACTGGCAAACTGGATACCAGGGAAAGAATAATGTGATTGTCAAGACACGTCTTTCAGTTTAATAAACCATTTTGAAAAGAAGGCTTTGCCTCTGTTTAATAGTGGTCCTTGGGGGAAAAAAAATCTAAACTCTAGCATGAAAACAAGCACTCCTTGTCTGTTTTGAAATAAACATACTGTCTTCTGCAGTACTGGGCTACACTGTAAATTTCATAGACAAATAGGATATGAATAAGACAATTGCCTTAGCAGTATTATTAGGAGTAATAACTTCTGTTGTGGATAAATCTGACCCTTTTAAAATGTAAAAACATTAATATTTTATTATTCTAGCTTAGTTTTTCTCTTAGAAGAGGTTTTTCTGTCTGTAAGTTTTATTAGAAATGACATGATATACGACTTATTATCAATTACTACTTTGGAGCTCTCACTTGAACAGAGGTTGTAGCAATACATTGTTTTGCATGTCTCAACTGCATACTCTGGAAGCTAATGTTGGAGGCTTCTTCCTGCTTCAGAATGGCTGTTTCGGGACTAATTACCGAGTCACAGTGTTGTATGAAATATCTCACTCTGCTTGTTGAAGTCCTCCTTGATTATCAGTACTCGTGGAACTGTGGGATCCTTTGTATTTTTGGATTGCTGCACCTGAACCCAGTGTTATCTGTTAGTGACCACACCATTAAAAAATCAACGTCTAATTTATTGCCTAATTTATAGGCCCACTTGATCAAGCTCTGACACAGTTGAACTCCTGTTCAATGATTAATGTGAAATAAAAGGTAGTGTTACATGGCCCAGTTAGATTAGATGCTCTTGATCTAATCCTGTCAGCCAGCCACAGCTGTTAAACATTTTATGTCCTCATATAAGACTGTACTTGTGCTGCTGTAGGTTTTCAGGCTAAAAGAAGATCATATTATAATTGAATAGCTAGAGCTTATGTAAGAGAATAGGATAATTATCCATATATATAATCAGGAATTTATAGGAGAACATGCTTAAACAAATGTGATTTTTACCACATAAAATGTTACAGAAATTTCTCAAAGTTGTAAGAAAAAATTACAAATTCAGATTTCATTGCCTTTCTTTCAGGTGGTAACTAACGCCTCTTATGTCTTTGAAAACGTCCCCTAAATTACTGAATTTGATTATACTTGCCCTACATAATCACTTAGGGCCAAAAATGAGGACTCTTTGTGATTTTTAAATTTAGGTTTTATTCAATGCAAATTTACAGTTGAAGTATTTACCCATTGGACAGTATAAATAAAAGTAGCTGAAGAACCTCAGTGTGGTTTCCCTGGGACTTGGTAGCATTCCCCTTTTTAAAGCCTGGCAACTGGCAGGGCTGCTGAAGGGGTGTTTCATCACTCTGGGCATCAGGAAGCAGCTGCAGATCTGACTGCTGCCAGGAGAGTGTGGGAATTAACAGAATCCACAGATCTTAAAGGAATGTTCTCATTAGGAAGGACACTTTTCTTCTCACCCTTTTTGTGTGCCAAGATCGGTATCTCATCAGGGAAACCCTCAATACAGAATATTTTGAACAAGCATACAATAAATAATATTCTTTTTACTGTATTTGGGCTATAGGAAAAATAATTTTCCTGGTATAATGAGTGATAAGTAGAACAAAGATCATTTGGGAATAAAATGTAGCTGTTTGATCCATCTGATAATTTCCATCTGGATGACACTTGCTTCCCTCAGTAAAGGGAATGGGAGCTGCCTATTTCTAGGCAATCTGTTGCGTTTCTTTCCCAGAAAAGGACAGTTTAGCTTTTCCTTTCATGTGGACATACATTATTACATTTACAAACATGTTGTTCATCTTTTTTTTTTAGATCCTCTAAGAAGTCTTAATTCCTAGGTGGGTTTGGATGTGGATTGAAAGTTCTCCTTTTTTTTTGTCCCTAGAAATCAGTAAGAGAGGGGAAAGACTCCCATTATTCTGTATAGATAGGTACTAGTTAATTTACTAAACCAAAAGAAACCTTGCTTGTTGGAGCAGAAAGCAACTTAGCTGTAATGAGACCAGAATTATCATTGTTCCTCTGGCCTGACCATGCTGGAGGAATGGAAGTCTGCAAGCGTGACTCCAGGCTATTGTGGGATCCGAGTCATGCAGTCTCTGTTGTAAATTAAGCAAGTTTTACCTCAGGATTCTCCCTCTGGAACAGTTAAGTATTCTAAACATTAAGAGGATCATTATAATCATAATGTCATCTTGGCTAACCAAAGAGAAACTGTTTTCTTAGTACAGTGAGGTGACAATGGTTAATGCTGTGGTTTTGCCACTGCCCTGGGACTACTGGATCTTGTGCATTTGTAACATTTTTAATTAGCTTTTGATAAGGCTTATGTATCAGAGACAAAACATCAGTGCTGATTCACTTTGGCACCCTGGGCAGCCAGACAGGTCTGTACCCTGCGCCCCTCGCTGAGCACATTCATTCCAGCAGGAATTCCTCCCTCCCAAAATGTCATGAGGTACCCAAGTTCAATAAGCAGATAGGCACTGATGCTTTTTCCTTGGAATACTTTCATTTGAAAAGTTATTCTGTTCTCTGCATCGTATTTTTTTTTTGGAAGTGCTTGTGTCTAAAACCTTTGGAAAAGTGTAGAAATCTCTTTCCAATATCCCTGCACAAAAAAGCAGGAAGGAACAGTTGTAGTTTAAGAGGAAAACCCGATTTTCTTCATGAAAAACACGTTTGGAATATTTTTTCATTTGCCAAGCCCACATGATGTAATCCTGCAGAAATGGGATATTGTGTGACTGCCTGGAGCTGAGGAAAGGTGCAAAACTTAGGAAAAGGGTATGAATCAGTGCCTGGTGTTTTAGGGCCACACCTCCTTCATCCTCTTCTTACAAGTAGGCCATGGATATTGTTTATTCTCTTCTTTTTAGTCTGCTGTGGTAGATGTGCTCAGACAGCTTGATTGCAAATTCATCCACTGAACAGTTCAGAGTTAAAACAGCCTTTTTTTGCTGCCACTGATAATCATTTGCCACTATCAGCAAAATTGCCACCTGTAATCAGATCTGTAAGAGCACAGATGGCTTCCAAATGCACCAATTCAGTACCAGAGCTGTGATTTTAGCAGCAATTGCTCCTTAGCATTTTGCACCTGGAATTTTTACTAATTTTCATATTTATCAAACAGCTGTAAATTGAGACCTCCAGCTTGCAGGTACTTGTGATCTAAAGAAGTCTGAGAAGGATGATTACACTCCAATTTCAACAGAGGCTTACCCTGATTCAGTTAAAGTCCCGTTAGGGTCCGGTCCTCAGAGGATTTCAGTGCCTTGTCAATCACTCAATCAGTGAGTTATGGCTTTTGGATTTCAATGCTTTTTTTTTTATTTCCATTGTCCTGTCTACTTGTTGGTAGAGTGCACACAAGTAACCTGAGAGAGAGCAAGCTCTGCCTGCTTACACGGTGGACTTGAAGTGAGTCCAGGCCATAACACTCATGTTTGGGATGTGCAATCCAAAAGACAATTTGTGATTTCCAGAAAATGTTTTTTTTCCATGTTCTGACCTTTAACAATCTGCACCAGTGAACAGAGCCATGTCACAGGCAGCTGGTAGGAAGGCACTTGCCTCTTTCACAGCCTGCATCTGATGTGGGAAGGGCGGCCCCACCAGACCTCATCTACCAGTGCCCCAAACACAAGGTTGTCCCAGTAAAGTGATACAGATCTCTCTGCTGGGAAATTTTGAAATTTCATGTGGTTGGAAACAAAGGATTTATCTGGAAAGAAAGGATTCCATGCTGGCTTGGCTGTCTGTCTCCTTCAGGAGTGCTCATAACTGTCATGTGACAGGAGGGAATGAAAAAGAGTGTTGGTTAGGTTTCAGGTGACAGGGAGTTTCATTATTCATGTAGTCCACAAGCCACAGTGACATTATGAAGGATTTAAGGCTAGCGGGTTGGGTTGGCTATAAGTTTCTTTCATACTCATTTTAAAGGAGGCGAGGAGGGAGAGGAAGAAGATTTAAGAGAGGAAATGATGGAAACACGAATCTATCCAGGAACAGAAGCAGAGGCTGGTGGAAAGAGATGAAGTTGTGTTGAGGCAGAAGCACTAGAAGAAAAACAGGCAAATGTATGTTAGGAAGGACAAAAATTTGCATGTGAATCCTTGTTTCTCAATTCTGATGATTATGTTTTATAAATTGTACATATACTTGATTCCTTAGCACACATTTAATTCTTCAGTAAAGCATAGTTAAAGACAGAAACATGATTTGTCAGCTTCCTTCCGGGATAGAAGGCTTTCTATACTGCTAAATGACCTGTATCAGAAAAAATAATTGCGGTAATTGCTTGTCTTTCTCCAACTTGGTGTTGGCATGGAGCATTTGCAGCAAAATAACTGAAATAATATTCAGGGTGAACCATAGTTCTGGATTGTCTTGTGTGTATGTTGGTCATGTGGTAATTAAAAGGGAGAAAACACAGTTTTTATTAAATTTCTTAGAGATGCATTTAAAGAAGAAAATGTCATGTGATGCATTAGGCTATACTTCAAAAGGGGGAGAAAAGGAGGCAGTGTGGAGCCTCCTTCTGTTCCCCAGAGTTCCAAGAATTCATGGCTGAGACCGTCAATGTAAAAATTTTTCATATGAGGTTCAGTCTCATCATGCTGGAGGCCTTTGTCCCTCCACACCAAATGGCCAGAATGAGAAATCATCTTCAGGTGGGTTGACTCAG
>VZTI01001654.1:932204-956491 GCA_013397865.1 Struthidea cinerea | reverse complement strand
GGGGGGGGGTGGTGGGTGATTGGATCAGAATGAAGAAACAGATGTTGTCTAGGCAGGAATTCCCATTCATTTCATTTGGTCACCTGGCTGCTCCAGAAAGCCTGTGACAACGCGTTTTCAGCTGAGAGCCTTTTCATAAGACTAGCTGTGACAAATGCAACACCTGGTTTCCCGTAGAGAGAGCTGATGTTAGTTACTTCTGTGTCACTTCAGTTGCAGTTGCGGATTTTCTGTTTTTCATCTTCTGAAAGTATCTTTAACTGAGACAGAGGTAGTGTCTGGTTAACTAACACAAGTTAAACAGCCAGCTGAAATTTCCTTCCTTTGCCAGAGCCCTTAGAGCTCTCTGTGTCCTAAGATTTTATCCAGACAGATCATGGCTTTTTCAGTCCTGGTGATGTGTGACAGTTGGATCTGGCTAATATCTCTGCCCTTAATGAGTTATTAAAGTGGGCAGCTTCATTAAGAATTTATTTTAGGCCTTTTTCAGACTTTTTAGTTATGAGACAACAGTGGATACTGCTGCCAAAAGGGGGACTTTGCTGCTGCTGAGTCGTGGCAGGACAGGGCTTGTGCAAATTGTGCCTGTGTGGTACCCCCATGCTGACACTGTGGCGTGGGCATCCTGTGAGCAAATAAGTTACAGCATTCAAATTACTGTAAGGCATAATTTCCTAAAAATTGGCTTTATTCTTACTTGCAAAGTTACCCTCATGTATTTTGCAGGCATATACTAGAACAGAACTAGTGAAGTCAAATAGCCAGATTGTTCTGTTGTTTCGTATGCTTAGAGAGAGGAAACTTGTTTGTAATAGGACAGAAATGTGTCTATTGTCAGAAAAGGAAGATCCATAAAAAAATGAGCCAGCAGCTGAAAGCAGATACCTTGGGGAAGAGATAGGGGCAAACTGGTCCTCTCCAGGACTTTTATAATTTTCTGCTCAAGGACTTCCTGAAGCAGAGTTGGTTTCTATTCAGTCAGTGAACCTTGATAGATTTTCAGTCTATTAAATTGTTAAGTCTCTCTTAAACCCATATAAACTTTTTCTCTTTGCAGTATTCCATGGAAAGGATCCCCACTCTTAGTTACATGTTAAGAACGACTTTGCTATGAATCTGTCACCAGTCAGTGCATCCTGGCTATTGTCATTCCTCCTTTCCCTCCCCACTTAGGTGTACTCTTGCCAAAGAATCAGTCTTCACTATAGAGTGTAAAGGTTGCAAAAGAATCTGTCTAGCAAACAGTGTCTTAGTTTACTCTTAGCTTTTTGAATCAAATTTCCAAAGCCATTTCATGTCATATATAGACTAAACATTTTCAAAAAGTCCTAAAACCTCTCTGCTTCAAAATTGCAGTCTTTATCGTAAATGGTCGCTTACTATTTTTTCTCTGTTTTTAATTAAGAGAGAGTACTCATTGGGCCAATTCCAGAGCACAGGAAGACTTTTGGAGGTATAATAAATATTGTAATCTGTGTTCCTTGTCATAGGAACATAGGATAAGTAGTTGGATGGTGAACTAAATTACAAAACAAACACCTTTTATTTTCATATTTCAGTTAAATACTTATATTTGATACACATGACATTTCTCATGTTCTGTCTCCTGTACGGCTGAAAAGTACTTTGCACTCTGGAAAGCCTCAGTTTTACATATTGTCTCAGGTTACTACAGTCAAGGGCAAAGTAAACAGAAAAAACAGAATGAGCGTCTCTTCTTGTCAAGCTTTTTAAGCTGTGTATGCACAATTAACATCTCCAGGCTTCCTCTTGCCTTTTCAGTTGCTACCCATTCTGATAGAACTTTTAAAGCCAAAGTCTTTATGTCTTTAGGTCACATTTCTACCCCAAAGTCTCACTTGTCCTACTGTTGAATATTAAGAAAGACAGTCAGCCTTTTCCGGTTGAAGTGTTGTGTTTCTCACATTCCTGCCTTGAGAATTTAGCAGCTATTTATTTCAGATTTTTTTTATTCCATGCTATTCTGTTACACCTGATTTTTTTTATTCACTATTTTGTCTGTTAAATAAAAGTCCCTTTTTATTAAAGTAATTTTACTACAACATGTGATGCAATATTTTAACGCAAATTTTATTAGACTGCCTAGCTAAAGCTGAAGATAGTGACTGATACAAGTAATGTTTTTCTAATCTCCATATGGAATTAATAGGGAAAAACCACAGTGTTGGTCAGGAGTGGTTGATACTTGAAAGCTGTGTCCCTGTTGAACCAAAGCATTCAAAGCATGTGCTGAAATTGCATTGTAACCAGAATGCTGTATTGGCCAGGGGGGTAACAACTGACTTAATAGTGTGAACTCAGATGAAATGTTGTGCTGAACTGGGGACACTGTTAAATTGACTTTCCTCACTAAAACAAAAACTCCAGTGCCTGCTTTTGCACTATGTCAGTGATTGAAAAAGCTAATGAAAACACTCTTCTAGAACTATGATTTCTGTTTTCTCTCTAGGGATGAGTTTACCAGTTGGTTTGGTCTGTATTATTTAACAGTGGAGAGAGGCATCCTGATGTTCAGTTCAGAGATGAGGATGAACTAGGGTGGTGCAACAACTTACAATGCAGAATGCAAGGTAGGTTCAATAAAAATTAATATTTAGTGTTTTATCTCAACAGTAAATAAGTAAGTTTTATTTAATTTTTATGCTTTTATTTTTTTAGTTTCATTTAGATAGAGCAAACCCTCTATGCTAATTTTTAGAAGTGTTAAATTTCAAATACAGCACATCGATCTTGAAACACTCAATAAAGTCAATAGAACCATTTCTGGTGACAAACCCACATCTGTCATTTTTTGCACAATGGTCACTGACATATAATCTATTCTGTTGCCTTACCAAAAAAAAAAAAAAAATGAAGCCAGCAAACTAAGTAGAAATAAATATAATCATTTATGATATTAAAACATCATAATAGTTTTAAAATATGCTATTTAAAATTGTTCTTAATGGAATTATTATATTTTTAGCTGAAATACCATGTTTATTTCTATTTCCTATTCACTTTAGAAGGCTGGATTTCTTGCTCTCATTGGTTCTGGTCCATCACTTGGGCTTGGCCAGGACTCATGTTGCTGAGTCAGCCAATTTGTATCAACTATTTACCTGCCTCTCTGAGCTGTGCAATGCTTGCTTTCATTGCATTCAAGATCCACACAGTCCTAGCGAAGAACCTAGCACACTCCACATGCCCTTGAAATACAGCAGCTTTATCCTTTATTGAGGTACAAGGAGATTAAGTCCAAAATCATGCATACTCCATAGCAAAAGAGGGTATCAAAATCTGGTCTAAATCCAAGGGCAGTGCACTAAGCACTGGATCCTTTTAGGTCAAGAAGGAAGAGGTGACACATTTTTACCCAATACAAATAAATATATTAAAAGCTGACATGTGATTTTAATGGGAGATTGAGTTATGTATTAACTAGTCTGGAGTAGGGTGGCTCAGGAGGGACCTTATCACTCTCTACAACTACCTGAGAGGAGGTTGTAGCCAGGTGGGGGATGGCCTCTTCTCCCACATAACAAGTGACAGGAGGAGAGGAAATGGCCTCAAAGTTGCACCAGGGGAGGTTTAGATTGGATATTAGGAAAAATTTCTACAAAGAAGAGTTGTCAAGCACTAGGACAGGCTGCTCAGGGAAGTGATGGAACATGAAGGTATTTTAAAGATGGGCAGATGTGACACTTAGGAGCATGGTTTGCTGGTGGACTTGGTAGTGCTGGGTTAATGGTTGAACTTGATCTTAAAGGTCTTTTCCAACCCAAATGATTCTGTGATTCTAAATAGATTTAGTACTTGTGAAAGGTGCCATACTGGTTACCTGGGACATGCAGGAGTCCTATATTCATTAATTGACACAATAATTTACATTGATCTAGCTACTGAAAGCTTGTGTAGGCTTGAAAGAGATACTTTTCTACAAAAATGAGAGTTCACAGTCTGTAGTTTGATCCTTTGGTTGCCTGAATGCTTAGATCACTATACATGGAGGAAACATGCTACTGGATTCTTATGAGATTCACAGAACTTACCTGCTGCTCCATCTTCCCCTTTCACAAATCAGAGTTTCCTCACTTTCAGTGTTTCCTCTGTCTGCCCCGTTATGCCCCTTCCACATTTTACTCCCTCTGGAGACCTGCAATGCTGTTAACCATTTTTCACAGCTCCTGGCAACTGACTGGACAGGAGACAGCACTTGCTGCAGCTCACATGGGTCTAGGTATGTGCTCATTTTAACCAGCATATCTGTGCTGGCTGAGTCAGGATCACTTGGCTCTTTTTTACATATGAAAATTGAAATAGCTTTCTGATTAATTATTGAAAATGCATTCTATTATCTATTATTATTAGTACATCCTCTTCTTTATACTGCTTTGGTATAGATGCAATATTAAGTGTACACAGGGTGTTCTGCTACTATTATCTATAGTTTAAAACTATGTACTCTTTGCAATTCTTCAACATCTTCCTGTGCACATTAATTTTAAACATGTGTCTTTGCTGCCCTTTCCATTTCTCTAAACACAGTCCCCATGAGTGTAACTTCACTACTCCTAGTCATCCTGTCATTTGGATTTATGCAAGTGTTATCTGAAATGACTTATGAACTTTCAAAGGGATGTTGCTTCCATCTTCCTATCAAGGCCTTGGTCCTGCCTCATTAAAGACAATAGTAGTGCCATTTTCTTTACTATTCATACAGTAACTCCTGTAACTCGATGTTTAAGATGTCAGTATAGACACACACATTTAGGAACATTACTTCAGGCTGTTTAAATTGTTTGTGTTCCATCAGACTAAGATAGCAGTTGAAAAAAAAAATTTTGCTCGCAGTTGCCATATGTTTGTGTCCAGTTTTTTGGTCAGTGTTTTTACTGTGGTACTCAGCAGAATTTTTTGCAAACAGAAATTTCAGTTTCATGGCTGAAGCCCTTGCTCAGCATCAACTAAGAGCTAATTCTTTGAGCAGTCCATTTGAAATCCACTGCTTCCTGATGATTAAGTTGCACTTTGCCATGCAAAGCTGAAATTAAATCCAAATGATCCAAGTTAGCTGAATGGACTGAAGATGTACACACCAACTTAAAAGAGAATTTGGATATAGCTGCACAGCCCCAAGCAGAGGGGAGCTGGCATGAATATGTGCCACTTCATTTATGCAACAAATACTGGGTCAGGTTGGAGAGATTCCTGTGGCCTTCTGTAGCACAGGCACAGGCAGACCAATCTAGTAGCTTCCTGTGAAAGCCTGGAAATTTATCTTTTGTTTGAAATTAGCCTGAGAGTTGCCTGAATGCTAAAGATGTTTAATTATTTAAAGATGCTTAAGCAAGTCAGTTACCTAAATATATATGTGGGGAGGAGGGGAAGAAGAATAATGACTATAGGATTCGGCCTAATATACTTAGCCTTGGTTTTTCAATTTTTACATATATAGTAATGTCTTTGTTTACATATATATTACTTACCTTGTTGCCTTTCTGCAGTAATTGATGGATGTGAATCAGAGGATAAGCTTGAAACCAGATATTAGAAAGCTTTAATAGGACAATTTCTAGTCAGCCATATGAATACCACAGCTGCGCTAGGGTCAGAGAGGCTTTTATGTTGTTTGTCTCGAAGTCTGACAGAAGATCTACTTGCCCTTGAGTCCATCTAATCAAATCATGATGAAGTAGATGCTATGAAACATAGATCACCCTGTAATAACCAGCTATGACTTCATGACCACCAAAGGTAGTTATCTATCCTATATTAAATCATATAAACATGTGCTTTTCACATCACCTTCTTAACTATTTTTGTTTTCTGCCATGGTTATACCCAGATGAGGAACTGGGGAAGTCTGCCATGAGTTCAGCAAATACTAAGGTAACCCAAGTCTTTGCTGAAAGACATTAGGTATTCTATTAATATTTAATCTGGAGCAACCACTGACCTGCATAATTTGATAGAGATGGGTGAGCTGCTCCCTGAACACCTCTAATGCTCTCATGATTTCTTCACTTTTTAGAAGCAATGTAAACAAATAAACACCAAACACTGTGCTGTCAAAAAAAGTGTGAAACAAGCCAAGAGTACATGGTATTGCACATAAATTTTCCTGTCTGTTTTTCTGAAATTCCTCTGAGGGCTCATGAGTGTCTCTGAGCTGGTTGGCTGCTCGGGGGCTCTCCTGGCGCACTGAGGTGGGTTCCCAGCACACAGTATGTGATGTGCCTTCTCAGGCACACATTAGCTTCTGCTGGGATTTGTGGTTCTCCCCCCAGTGAGCCCCTGGCAGACATTAAGTTACTCATCCTAAGCAGTGGGATGAGACTCGGTCAGTTTGCCCTTGGTAGCACTGCTTCTGCTCAGCCTTCTCCATGCTTTGTGGGCTCTGAATGCTGAGGCAGCTTCTGAGTCTGTTATGGCAGCTCTTTAGGAGCATCATTTGCAGCTATTACTCTAACTACACCAAGATTAGGTGTATTTCTCTGAGCTAGAGTTAAACATGAATATTACTCGAAACAAATTTTGTGAAGTCATTATCTATGCTGCTTTGCCTTTGTGTTCTCTTTCCCAGAAGTCTTAATCATCTGGAATCATTTGATTCAGTCTGTGATCTAAAAATGCTCTTTTGACCCTTTGTTTCTTGTGTCAGTACCCTGCATCCGTCCTTGGAAATTCAGTAGCATACCTTCTTCCACTGCAGATACTGGTTTGTTTCTCTGCCAACTGTGTGGGTGATAGAAGTATGAGAAAAAATAGGGAAAACTGTACAGCCATGTGACAAATGGGTTTATCTTGTCCCTTTGCCCCCACTCCACCTCACCTCTGCTGCAGGGGTCTCTTCCAGAACCCCACACCAGTGAGCTAGCAGCTGCCAATAAAAATTACAGTGGGCAAGATCATTTCTTTCTATGTCATGTGAAATTCTCACAGATACTAATTGCTCCCTTGCAGGTGCTGTGAAGGGAGTAGGATTCTCTCAAGGGCTGTTAAATACAAGCATTTTTATGTCACGGATATTATAGTATTCTCTCCCACAGGAAAGAGAGAACTTTTTTCAATGCCATTAACACTTAGTCCCTAAAAGATTGAGATCAGAGACTTGAAACCATAATAATTTTTAGCATGAAATAACTAATTTAATTTATAAACAGTTTATTGACTTTTAGTGAGGTCTTTACAGCAGGAGTCCAGATGCCAAAACATAGTGCAGTGAAGTACTTTGCCAAAAATATATCTCAAAATTTTCTAAAGAAGATAATAAAGTCTTTAAATGGTAAAGATTTAAGAAGACCTGCATTGCTCACAAGTGTTCTGACACTCTTGTGTTATAGATTAAAAGAAAACTCAGTGCTATTCCTCTCTGTATCTTATTTCATATACCACATACTACATATCTATACTACATAGCACATGAAGTACTGCAATCTCTGCTGCTGCAATCAAGTAAAACTCCTTTCAGGGCAAAGGATCAGTACTCATTTACTAGCTTGGTCTAGTATTGTATCACAAAAAGTTGTGTAGTGAGTAGTATTGCTAAAAAGGCTGTACAAAACTCATTTATTTTGCCATTAGTATTTGTTCTCTTTCCAGGCTGTCCTAGAAAACTCAATCTCTCTGTGTCCATTTCAAATCAGTGTTCAGACTGCAGGTGTTTCTGGCTTGCTGTCTGAGAAGACAAATGTCCAGGGCAGTTGTAGGAGAGAAGACCTATGATTTGAAGTTCAGTTTTGCTCTGAAAAGCACTGGCCTGTCGCCAGCTCTTGTAAGGCAGCAGTTGTGCTCTTCATGGGAAAGTTAATGCCAGTGTTTATCCCCACAACATCTCTGTGCCGAGTCCATGCCATTTTCTTTGCTGCAAAAGCATATTTAATTTAAATATAGGCATGTTCTAATAAGGAGACACTTTCGCACTAAAGAACCCCTAAAGGGTCAGTACTATTTACTGGTTATTCAGCAGAAATGCACAAAGTAGTCCAGTGCTATTTTTTTTTTTAACTGAAGCATCTGTTTGTGATTCCTGAGTAGATATCATGTATCTGAGTAGAACAGAGTTTCAGTGCCTCATTAAAGTTCCAAGTGACTGCAGATGGAGTCAGAGCTGGGATTAATTGTTAAGGAAAGTGAGAGCTGAGTGTGTTTTGTTTCAGTTTTAAGACTCAAACCTCCTGCCCTAGTTAACTCTGAGATATTTGGATTTGATACAGATTGGTAAGGAGGTTACTGTAGCTGGGAGATAAAGAGCAACCTCAGATCACCTGATTAGGACCTGATTTTATTCACTGTAACATGAAAAAATGTTAGTAAGGACACAGTGAAAGGGTACTCAGCTATGGCAAAGTTTGCTTTGAGGATTTAATAAAACTAGTATGTAGGGACTTATGGGTTAGAAATATAGGGCATTCAAAGTTTGGAGGATCTTCTGAAGCTTGGCTAAAAAAGTTACAATTTTTCTTTCTGAAGAAAGTAAGAGGCATTATGTCTTGGTGAAGAGTGAAGAAAAATGCTGGCCTGGTAGAGAGGGCCTCTGATAAAAAGATTTTAGTGAGGTCTTTCTATGGTAATCCAAATGCCTTTAAAAGTCAGGTTCCTGCACTGCATGAAGGAAAAGAGTCTCACCAAGAATGCCTGTTCTGCAAGGTGTGAGATCTGAGTTTGGCTGGGAGAGCCATTATACAGTGCTGGCTACCCAGAGATTTCCCTGACATGAGCAGTTCTGTGTTATACTCATCCTAGAACACAAGTAGAATTAATAAATTCCTGCTGTTATGTGCCCTTGCATGCACAGGCTGACCTCAGTAAGAAATGACAGTTGTTTAAATGCTGTTACTGGTTCAGTTTTGGAAATGCTTTGTAGTCCTTTTGACAAGCCACCAAGCCCTTCAGTACAGGAGGTGTGGCAGGTCTGTCATCTTAAAATAATATATGTGATATTGTAACATAGGTACTTAGGTCTAAGGCTGACTTTTTAACCCAGAGCAGAGTTACAGATGTTCATGTGTGAACATGCCTGGTAATGTTCCCTTTTTGCTGTTGTGTCTCCAGGGTGGAGATCCTCCAGTTTATTGGACATGCCTCCCACATCAAGTGTCCCTGCACGGTACATGTCCAAGGGAGGGCAGAGACTGTGCTGTCCATTGCCGCAAAAACGCAGCCATTCAGCCTGCTGGATTACAAACACAACACCAATTTACTCATTTGAAACAGAACTTCGTTTGATTTGCGATTTTTTATTTTTGGTTTTTACCTTTGAAATCAAAACTGGAAAATCTTGATTTCACACAATTTCTGGCAGAATTAGTCTTGATGACAGATATGAAAAAGTAAAAGGAAATAGTCTTGATCCAGACTAAGAAGAGAGGGGTTTCTTCCTTGCTTATGCTGTATATTAGTCAAAGCAAAAGAATTTTACTCATCTAAATGACAAAGCAGTAATTCTTGTGTGTTTATTGCTGTACAGTAGATTCTGCATGTTTGCTGTTTTATTTTTAATTAATGCTTGTAAAGCTTAAATTGAAATTTTTCACACAAAATCTTTAGTCTCTATTTGATAGCTTATTCAACAGATGCAGGTTTAATATTTTTAGAAGATCTTTAATATAGTTTAGCACCCTCTCTATTTTAACAGAGGTATCATTCAATCTACATCAGGTAAAATGGAAAACTGCCTTGGCAAATACCATACTGTAGTAAATAGAAGAGAAAGCTAATGATGAAGAAAACGTCAAAAAGTCAAAAATTCTGTGAGTGCTGATGGACACTACTTCTTTTTTTTTTAATAAGAAGTGTTTGACTCACATTCTAATCCCTAAATTGCACTCAAATTGCATGTGTTGGCCTGAGTGTTTAGTTTACACTTTTGAAATTAATCCCCTGCTCATTCCCTCTGCTGCAGTATAGATAAAATAGTGCAGTAGGCAAAATTATTTTTTTCTAAGTGAACCTATACTGAAAAAGGCTTTCCAGCTGCTGATGGGTTTCAGTTCATCAGATCAGACTAAAGCTATTCCAAAATCAAGCATCAAAACTTGTACAGTGTGTCTACTGAGTCCTTAATACCAGCTTTCTGTTCTCTCTGCTCCTATTGCATTTCATCAATTGCTAAGTTAGACAAAGCACATAATATTAATGGTAATTTTACATTTTAACTGTGTTTTAGCTGGTTTTGTACTCACTAAAGGTAACTTCAAACATCTCAGTAGGCCAGGTTCTATTATGACAAACTTGCTTTCAGTGCTCTCTACCAAAATATTTAAGAATTGCCTAAGAAAAAAAATTCTTTCTCCTATATATTTTTCACAAAATACAAAAAGCCTTTAAAAGCAAACATGTGCTAAGAAAGAAAACCAAACAGATTTCATAATCAGATGCTTTTTAGACAGTTGCAAACATATGGTCTTTGTTGTCATAATCATACAATCTTGAAAAAACTGGTGTAACTTGGGACAAATAAGTTATTTGCTGCTAACTTATTTGCATGCTTTTAGTAGCATAAAATAGCCCCTGTTAAAGTCAATAGTGAAACGCAGTTCAGTTAGGTAGGATCAAAGCTTGAAGGAGTACACAATTTCCTTCTTACTTGTGATGCTCTTCATAAAACATTCAATTCTCACCCTTTGCACATACGTAGAGGCTCCTGAGAGAGAGCTTTGTTCCAGCACCAGGAGCACACTACACTGTCTCTGGTTGTAAACTGCTTTAATCTGGAGGTGACAAACAGGAGAGATTAATGGCTTCAATTTGGACACACGGAGCACATGGATTCTTTAACAAAGGCAGAATATGATTGCCTGGGATTTAAGAAAATGTTGACTTGGTTCATGACAATAAAATATACATTATTACATAGCTTCAGATATTTTTAATATCACCATAGAGATGGGAATGCTCTGTATGCTACAGTGCCATATCAGCAAAACTGCTTAAGTGTATGTTTAGAAAAATTTCATGAACTTCAGTAGCAGAGGGCAGTTCACTAAAGGTGTAGATAAACTGAGGGGTTAGGCAGATGTTTAAACATTGGCATAGTTGTTACATCAGTGTTTTTACAAGGCAACAGTCAAGACACAGACAGCCTGAGGGACTTCTCCAACATTTTCCAAGAAGTCTGGGGATGAGAAAGAAGATGACCCAAATTTTCTTGTGCTTTAGACCCCAGAGTAGGCTCAAGAGTGACCTACAAAGTCACCTTAAAATGCAGATGATGTCAGCATTGCTATTTGTTGGTGCAAATCCTGGTAGAATGGAAAAAAAATCCAGTCTTTTTACCACTAGGGGCTTTTACTCGGCATCTTTTTAGATGGGTATTTTGGATAAGATATTTTAGGCTAGTTCTATCAACAAAAGTGAGTGAAACTTTCAACACAAAAAAAAATTTTAGAAGTTTCTGTCATCCCTTTGATTACATCTATGGATATTTTTCCTTGTCTTTGTTTTGTTTTTAGAGACTATTTGACCCTTTTCTGTAAAAGATGAGGAAGGCTAGGATTTTGAGGTTGCAGAAATGATGTTGATAGATTTTAATTGCTAAGCCAGTGTGCTGTCCTCTTTAATAAAACCTTTTCTTAAGTCAATTAAAATAAAAGGCTTAGAACACAGGAGGGTGCAAAGAGGTGAGAAGAAATGATGTATGGTCATATTAGCTGGAGAGGTGTAATATTCATTTGCAAAGACACAAGGGAATGCAATGATGATGGGACAAAAAAACCTCCTCTCATCTTCCTGTTATGCTGGGAGCATAGGAAGATTTTTCCTTGGTGGTTGATGTGAATGTTGCAAGAAATGCAGTTAAGACTTTCTGAAGATTAACTTGTGACGTCTGAGACTGAAACTGAGAAACACTAAGTACCATTCAGGCCTCTGTGACGGTGTGACACACTCAGCACTTTTATAAAACCAGGCCATTTAATTATAGCTGGGAGGTTAGGGAAGGCGAGTTTTAAAAATCTTAGCCATAAGCCTTAAAATATCAAAGGGAAGTAAGTCTAAAAGTTAGAAGTGTGAAGTTGACATATGGTGCAATGATTTTTGGGTTAGTGTCAATTATGCAGGTGGATTGGAATTAGGTAGAACTCTAACAATACTGGGAAACCACATGGATGGACTCAATTTAATCAGCTTCTTGCCTCTGCAGTCTCAACTGTGCATCTTTGAAATAAGTGGGTTTTTTGCAAAATGGCTGTGGACTAAGAAAATTTTTTACTGGACTTGTGAGGGCCTATCTTTCCTATTCTGTCTACAGACTGCAATTGAAACAATGAGAAAGAAAAGGCCAAATGCAGGAGATACAAAAGCTCTTTGTTAGCTAAATTACCAACAGTAAGAAATCAAAGCTAAAAAACCAACAAAGCAACAAAAAAACCCCAAATCCAACTAACCATACGATGACAGAGCTTTTCAGTCCAAGAATCCCTCAAGCTGTCTGCTCTATGAAACTCCCAAGGCCAAAACAGAGTCTGCATTTTGTGTCAAGACTGCAGTGATGGAATATTCTTACAGTGGATTTAGTTCATCCACATCAGTTCTTCCACTGATACTGGTGGAGGTTTTTATAGTGCATGGCTTTGAGGCACTGTACTTTGAAGCTCAGTTCCCCTCCTTCCTGGAAATAAAAAAGTAATCTTGCTGCCTTTGGGAGAAGAAGTTGGCTCAGAGAAGAATTATATTAGCATGAAATATATAAAAAAATAAAGAAGGGACTTGCTTGAGAGAGAACAATGAACACTCATTTGCTGTGTCATGGAGACATTTCTCTTTTGCTTGAATGGTTACTTAGAATGAGAATTCCTTGCCTGTCCTGCACCTGAAGCAGTGAAAACTGGGTAGAACTACTCATCCTTTTCTGATCCATGGTCATGTGTGCCCACTCAGGTAGTTTGTGCAGCGGTAATGGAGGAAACCCAGAGTAAAACTATCTTTCTGCCTGACATTCTTACAGTAGCTAAGCCTGTACTTTAATGACAAACCAGAAAAAGAAAAGAAAAAAATTACCTCAGTTCCCCAGTACCTCCCTCCCTGTCCAACTCCTTCATGGCACCATCCTGGTTGTGTGAGCAGCTTTCCTCCAGCCTTGGATCCAGGAGCAATGTCTTCTCTTGTCTGCAGAAGAGCTGTCAAGGAAACATCTAAATGTATGTTGATCTGTTATGAACTTGTGGCAGACTGCTAGCAAGCAAGTCTCTAGTTGAATGGAAGTCAGTGACTCTTAAAAAGCATCTATTAAGTACAGGAAAATAAAAAGCAAATTGAAGATGTCTCTGTGTTTAATGTTGCATTAGCTGGCTAACTTGTCCTGAATTTTCTTACTTTAAATATTGTGGAAATCTAAATAATCTGAAAACCTGATTAAGAACTCTAGCTTCTACAAGATGCTAATAAATTGGCTAACCATAGTGTAAAATATACATTAGTCTTAGGACCTTATGAAGAAGTTTAGTTGTGTGCTAAACTGAAAACAGAAAATAAACAGCAAGTTTAACTAGTGTTCTCATAATATATTGCATCACGTACTCTAGTATTTAGAGCTAAATGTTTTTGGAAAAGGAGAGGAAGCGGGATAAGTGTAACATCATGAGTAGAGTACATATGAATTTCATAACTATTAATCTTTAATCTTTAGAGTTCCTATTTAAGCCTACAAATACATTAATCCAGGCATCAGCTCTTCTCTGCTATCTTGATCAGGCAGGTCACAGATGTTGCTATAGTAACCTTGCATTACCAATGCAAAGACAGTGAAGGATCTGGCTATCTAGATAAATAAAATAATTGAGGGGTGCTTGCAACAGCATTCTGCTTAATGTAGTGCTTAGATCCATCGGATGAGCACTTGGTCCTGCGTGGATTAGGGCCTTGACTTGGGGAGTATGAGAAAGGCTGGCACTTGAAGGCAATTTCCTGTGAAGCAGGTTAAGAATTAGAGAGATGCTCTTCACTGGGAAAGCCCATGAATTGTGGCACAGATGATGTTCATTTGTTCCAGCTGTCAGTCACACTGGCAAAAGACAGAGCGCTATGGATCCCGCGTGTGGAACCTGCTCTCTAGATGCAGATGTTGTTCAGATATTGCTGTCCCTAGCAAAGAGTCGAGAAAGGTATTTGCGTGTGTTCTGGCAGGAGCATTTATTGCTTCTACGCTGTCAAAGGTTGCAGAGGCAAATACAAACATACTCCCAAAACTCACAGTTTTTTCCAGGGGCGGGGAAAAGGCGGGATCAGGGAACAGGGACCAATGGGGAAGCTCTGGGGGAGTGATGAGGGGTAGAGGCTGACAGCCAACTGGGGAATTCAAACTTGGGGTAGGTTGCCATAACAGAGCAATGCATCCGGGGAGAAGCCTTTTTGGTCACCCTAACCTAAAGAGGTTCTTGTGGTACTAGGGACTCGTCTTACTGAGAACTCTCTGCCCCTTGTAATGTATGTTCACCGGGCACCACATTCAAATATTTTGAAAACCAAGAAAAGGTGTTTTCTGTGAAGCTGAGGTAAGCCCATGTTGTTGAATGCAGTTGTTGGAGACACAGCCCAATGCTGGTGGGGATTAGACACTTTGTCTTACAGGAGAAACAACCCAATTACAGAGTGGTTTGTAACAGGCATCATTAAATGCTAGTGCTGGTCTCTCATGGGGACCTGTCTTGATGACAAAGGAATGAGAATTTTCAAGTGAGAAGCAACAAAGTTCTGAATCAGATTTGCCTGTGAGTTGAATATTCCTGAGAGTTACTCCATGGGCTTGAGCCCCCAGGGAAGCTTTGCAATATTTTGGTATGTAGAGGACCCATGTGAACTCTACAGGGGGGGAATCCTAACTTGAGTACTTTTTTTGTATAGTAAGGAAGCTTCCTGTGAGAGTTGTTTGCTTTTACCATGACTCTGAGTTTTCAGAAAGCACTTCCTTCTTGTAAGAAACTCTTGTAGGAAGTTTGAGGCTTTTTTTCTGAGTTGGTTTTAGTTAAGTATGGCCACTGGGTTCAAAAGTAATGCAGGAATGCAGATACAGAGAGGCACTAGTGAGTGCAGGCATCATTGAGTAATGATGATTACTCCATTTTCATTGGGAACCAAGCCAAAAAATACTGCTGTAGCCACAGCTCATCTGTGCTACCAACTGAATTTGCTGGCTAAGTCTGTAAAATACCACTTGAGCCTAAAACAGTGAAATAAGGAAAGAGTTAAAATTCTAGTCTCCTGTGAGCCTTTGTTCAGCCTTCAGTCCTACAAAGGAAACCGCTCATTGCTTCAGAACGGTCCCAACTCTTTTCCTTTTTGTCTGGCTCTGAAAAGCCAGATCAGTTTTGCAACTGGCTTTATTGAGACTGTCAGCCCGCTCCTGCCGAGAGGCTGCTGCTGGCCGGGCAGCTTTCTGCAGGGGGAACAACGGAAAGAAAGATTCTGCATCAGAAATTCCACTTGTATTGCTTTCCCTGCCTCCTTCCCAGCACAAAGGTGGTTTTGTTTGTGCTCAAGAACCAGCTAAAAAGTTTGGCTGTGAAATGAGCTCTCCTCCGGAGAAAGGGGAAGGGGTGGAACATGTAGCATACAGCTTCAGACACAAACTTGTACCCACTCCCTCCTCCAGGTCATGGGCTGGAGATGGCTATTGCATTAGCTGGTTGTTGTGTTACTTCACACAGCTGCAGGGCAGCTCATGAGACAGCAGTTGCTGGTTTGTATCCTTGAAGAAGTAATTTAAGAAGTTGGAATATTCTATTCTAATTTTGTGATGTAATTAGATTGGAGAGAACTTGAAAAAAAAAAGTGCTTCCCCCTTGTTGGTGGGACACAGGGAATATTTGGGTATTTGTAATTTGCTCACATGTGTATATGTTTCAATTCAGAGTATTTGGTGCTCCCAAAAGTGGGAGAGAGGAAAAGCACTTCCCTTGCAGCTGACACCCACTTAGGCATGTCAAGGTGGGCATTACTTCAGCAGACTGAATAATGTTAGACTCATGGAAATTAAAATTCTCCCAACAGTTCCCACTGGTGTACACCCCGGTGGACACTCATACAGTGCATAGTGTATCAATCTCTGCGGATAAAATAGGTTCTGCCCCTGAAAAGATCTTATCCATATTGCTTGTTTCTTGTGTCTTGTGTAACCGAGGATTTGCAGGATCAGGGAAGCATCCACATTGTTTTTCTTCCTGTCAGAGATTAGGGAGTTTTCTGTGTGTATTAGTCTTGTGAAAATGTAGCCTTGCAGAAAGCACTGCTGAGCACATTTCAGGGTTTAGGCCCCAGTGATAAGAGGATAAGCATGGCCCCTGTATCCAAGGCAGTTGGGCACCAGAATCAGATTCAGTCGGACTGAATGTCCGACTCTGCTTAAATCCCCTGGGCAGTGATAGAGGAAGCTTGAAGGAATTTGTATATTTCCTTTTGCTTCTGAAAAAGAGAGTGGTTTACATATTTTGAAGTGAAGACAGAATGTGTAATGCCTCCACAAGAAATGTTAGTGAAGTGAGAGGACCTAGAAGTTGCCCAGTGACATTCCTTATGGGCTTGGTGCCCTTTCTCAGTCTCAGGCCTATGGAATTTGCAGGATAATCAGCCACATAATCCCAAGTACTTGGTATATTCAAGCAAAGGTGTGGGATACAGAATGTCTGCATACTTAGCTGGGACAATCCACTTCTGTATTTTTGGCTGAAAAAAGCTCAGAGAACTGACCTTTGAACCTGGTGTCCGATACTGCAAGTTAAATGCTGGCTTGGGGTTGAATGGTGAGAAAGCACAGTCATTCTGTTCCTCCTTGCAGCCTGTGCACAGATGTGAGAAATGGAAGAAGCTGTGATCTGGGAAGCTGCTTTCCATCAGAGTAGCACACCAGTTGGACTGGTTCATCCCAGGGCTGCTGCTGAATCTTCAAAAGATGTCACATAAAAATCTATTTATAATGGAGTGAGGAAGGGTGGGAAGAAATAAAGGGTGAACAAATAATTTTATTTAAAAATTAGTTCTTGCTTTCAGTGAAGGTCTAGTTTTCCCTGTAAGCTTGCCAACATCCCTTAATTCATATCACTTAGAATAAAATGACTTCTGGGTGTAAGGAGGATTTGAATTATCTTTTCTGTATCACTAAATAATGATTGCTTGGGGAGATAGGAAATGTAAATTGAAAATGAATGAGGTGTAGCTGGTAATATGTTAGATGCATTATCTCCAACCTGAGGCCTTCAGTCAAAAGAGAAGGTCATCTGTAATCATTAAAGAGCACTGCAGCAGATACTTATATTTTAACTTCTCCTCTTTTTTGAGTTGAATTTTCTCCTTATAACCAGTGCAACACTTTTCTGAGAAAGCATGTGCCATGACTTCTTAGACTGCCTAAACTGTATTCTTTTGTTGTAGTTTATGAGAAAGAGGATGCAGGGGGTCTGTACTTTGCTGAATGATTGATCTTCACTAGTTTTCTGAAAATGTGCGATTTTTCCCTTTGCTTTCTTTTCTGAAAAATCTGACTTTGTACAATTTGTATGTGAACAATTCCAACCATGGAAATATTAAGCCTTGTTTCTGTGTTCCTGGATTGGAACTGATTTTTTCTTTTCTTCTAGATACATCATTACAATTTACCTTACATTACACTGAGTCAGGCAACTGTGTAGAAGAGGCAGTAATTGGTCCCATGAAGTACCCCTTGTGCTTTGCTGAATGGCAGCAAAGACATTTCTTAATTTTTCTTAAACTTGAGCCTCATTTTTAACATTTAGAAAACAGGGCTGGAATTACTGATGGTAACAGTGAATAATGTAGTGAATCCTAATCAGCTGGGGCAAGATTTTACTGGACAAATGTGCTGGAGGGAGAGGAGTATGTCCCGCCTCAAATTCCCCTCCAAATATTCCCAATGAGAACAGCAAACTGAAAGCAGATGGAGACATCTCTCTCTTGTTTGCTGAAGTGAAGTGGAACTGGTTGTAGTGGGTGTCCTTGTAAACCTCCTGGTCTGTCTTCCCATGGAGTAAGAGGGAATCTTTGAAGCCTTGTGTCTCCTGGGGCTAGAGCAGTTCTGCACTTCTGAAGTTAGTGGCATTAACCATCCACCAATGAAGTGCATAAGCAACAGTGGGATTTGCCATTTAATTGAACTCTGCTTTTCTAGTTATTAATTATACTCCTTGTATGGTTTTTCATGTTTAAGCTGTATCATTACGCTTAACAGAATGTTTGTTGTTACCTGCTGGGATTTTGAATAATTCATGGTATTAATATGCAATTAGGGACCATCTTGATTTCCTCCTGGAGTAAACCAAAAGTTGCTTTGCTGGTTTTGTGTCTTTGAAGGTGAGTGGAAGGCAGGTTCTGGCTTCCATGGTCCTTTATCAGAAAGAAAATTTTGAATCAGCCAATAAAATTAAAGTATGCATCTTGAGAGTACAGTATGCACAATATAATTGAAATACTTTTATGAAATTGCTTGTCAAGCTGGAAGTAACCCAAGTAAACCAGCCCTGGACCTCTGTAAACAGCAGTGTCTTGTACTTTCAGTTAATTGTTTCCACAGATGCAGTCAATCACAACATTATGTTTATCCTATGGCAGTGTTACTGAAGCTCTCAATTTCATTTTGTTTCCTTTTCTTGATGGATGGGTTTACCAAACCTAAAAATAAAATATCTTTTTCCCATCATGACAGGGATTTTCTTACATGGGTTTTGTGAGTTGCCCTAGAAATAAAAACCACTGAAGTTAGGTCAGAAAAATAAGTGTCATGCCAACCATTGTTGTTTGGGTTTCTTTGGTTCCATCTTAATACCAGATAAATTCTGTGGCTGAGGAGTCCAGCTGATATTTGATACTGGCAGGTGGCTTCTGAACAAAGATGGATGTGGCGTATTTGTTTTGATTAGAAGAAAGTAAATGGGAATATTCCACGGTAGAAGGTCACCCTCAGCCTGTCGTGTTCTGGAGTCGCTTCTCTCTGCCACTGTCTGTGCTTCGTTGCTGTGCCAGGTTTGCATTGACTTTATATAGTCTGTATCAGCCAAGATCTTTCAGAGTGCAAGGATAAAATCTTCTTTCTGGCTATCTCCACAGGTATGAGATATTTTCTCATTTTTCCAAATGATGAAAACATTGGTCCTCTGACCGTGAAGCGGACCTGTTCAATGTTAATACAAAGGCCATTCCCAAAGGTTAACTGCCTTATAAGTACCCAGATTGTTCCCTCCACTCACTACAAGTTTGCAATCTGCTTAATATATGCACAGTCAGGGAGAAGCTGTAAATATAATGCTAAAAGCAGACGCTTGGAACTATTGCTCTTGCTTCTCTTCAGCTTATGCAACTGTTTGCAGTAGCTTGTTGCCAACACAACTATTGTGTCCTAGTACTTTGGGCTTCATCTTGTACGTCTCCTGAATATGCTGTTCCCATTCCAACACTTTGAACAGATCCATGTGAGGTTTTACAAGACCAAGTTGTTAACTGAAAGCCACAAATACATCTCCACCTGCTTAATTCATCAGTCTAGAACTGAGCTAGCTCATGAAGTTATGCCAGCTGGAGTCCTGGCTAAAAAAACCCAAAACCCTGGTAACCAAACATTTTGAACATCAGAAGCCTGGACCTCAGAATGTTGTCCAAATGTGTCATTCCACCTTCTCCTCTTGTAAACAACTGAAGTTCCTTCTTTCAGAGGTTTTCCAATGAGTCTTGCTGATGTTTCAACTGCAGCTTTACGTCCATTGACAGCTGTTCTCATCTGCCTATTCCATCTGCAACCACAGCCATCTCTCTGCAGGCAGACTCAGAAAATCTCTGACAATAAATAACATTCTTGCTCCACAAGCATTTAAGTCGATTGAAGGTGATGAGGTGATCCAGGAAATTGCTGCTCTCACAAATTCCTGGGACTGTGCTCGAGGCATAGTGCAATCTCTGGTACTTCTCTGCCACTGTTGATCTCCAAGAACACCTTACAAAATTATAGCCTAATGCTTTAACAAAGTGTAGGAGGGAAGGATGCATTTTATGTAAATTTAGTCAGGAAGTCTTTGAAACTAATTGCTTAAAGTGAGTGGGGAAAGCTGATGGAGTGTGATAGACATACAGAATTTTTTTTCTGCTTTCAGAGTAGACAGTGTTGATTAACTGGGCTTAGTATAGCACTGCATATATTAAATAAGCATCAAATTGCTCAGTGGATGAGCCTGCTCTGTGCATGAACTAAAAGCCCATGCTCTGGATGTTATTACAGATGTGAATCTAGGGAGTTTTGGGATTCTACAGAGAAAACCATTGGTTTTGGTGAACTTGGTATTGAATTATTGTCCTGGCCTAGTGTCAATATTTTATTTGTGAAAATGGAATTAAACACACACACAAAAAAAGTGTAAAGCCATACCTACAGAATAGACCATTTATTCTGAAAACTGTCAAGCTTGGGAGTAATGCTAGGGAAATCCTCCTTCACATATGCTCCTCAGCATTGGTACCCCTGAGAGGTGTCAAAGGCTTGTCTGTCAATCAGCCTGCTGGTTTATGTGCCTAGTCCTGTTTGGCCTTTCTGGTTTGTGCTTGTTAGATGTGCTGACTTGCCTGTTAGAACAGCCTCTGATCTTTCTTTAGGGCTATTCTGGACACATCCACCATTCTGCAAGCATGGGCTGCTCTCCTTGCTCCTGGTAGATCACCTTTCATTTAACCATATTTGCATATTTATAGGAAGACAGTGATTTCATTTTCACACTAGCTGGAGGCTGGAGTTACAAGTTAGAGTTATGTGCTTGATCTAGACCTGGGATTTGCATAGATATCTACATGTATTTGATAGCTGAATAAAACACATCACTGTGCCTGCTGTAGTAGGCCAAATCTGCTGTTCTCAAGTATGTATGAGTGTGTCATGGATCTGTGCATGCTTCCTTTCAGCATGAGAGCTGGGCACTTGCTGTTGACTTGTGTTCTGTCCCCAGCAAGATACCTTGACCTAGTTTTAATGGAGAGAAGATTTTTACAACATCTGAGACTGGATACACTATTCCATGCTGTGCCCTGTGAACATGTATGAATACCTGACCACTTCTATGAGCATTTCACTGGGGTGACTGGTGGATGTGTGACAAGATGGAAAAGGTCAAAGGAAAATGCAGAGCAAGAAGCAGTTGCAAGAAAATGTGCTGGAGTGAACTCACAAGATAACAACTAATCTTAAAAGATTATATGAAAACACAACTAATATGAATCAAATCAAAATATATTCTTTCCAGAAACAAAACTAACTTGAATGGATGAGCACTAGAGAACTTTAAAACAAACAAAAAAAAGGCCTCATGAAAATGATCCAGTGTGTCTGATTGTAAGCACCCAGTGGGGAACATGTGACAATTACAGGTCTTTGGGAAAGTTGGTCTTTGGAAGACTGAGGTTTCAGTGGGTCTCCCTTAACAGGAAAAAGAAGATGGATATGAGCCTTTGATGAACAGTGCACAAGGTTAGGTAGCAGTCACAGCATATTCTGTCTTACTTATGTGGGACAGAGAGCCAGATGCATCACTGTTACATAAGCCTGCTGACCTGCATACAGAGCTTTGTGGTAATAAGAGTTTCAGAAAAATAAATCCTGTTCAGTTTAGCTAACATGAAGATAGAAAATCCAGGTATGTTTACAATGGGAAACTCCAGAAAACATATTCCCTAAAGGGCTTGGTTTTGAAATTTAAATTGGGAGGGCTTGAATACCTGGGACAAAGAGGATGGGAGAGGAGGCAGTTAATATGATACAAGCTCAGTCTGCTGACTAATAGTACAGTCTGTATATTTAGGGAATGGGACCACAAGGTATGTTGTACACCAGCCATAACAGCCTATTATTCAAGTGGTGCAGCATGAAAAAAGATCATGCCCATTTGCAGAGGATTTTGATATATTTGTTTAATTTGATTGTATTCTGATTTGAAATGAAAATTAGTATTTTTTTCCCTTCTTAGTGAATAAAATAGAATATTTTCAGTTGGAAGGGACCTACAACAATCATCTAGTCTAAAGGTAATAATATCTAGAATTAGAAACATCAAGCTCTGGGGTCCCCAGCTTGAGGAATTCTGTCTGGATCCTCTGGCTGCCTAGGGTGCCAAGGACTTGCACATTTCCAGATCTTCCAGACTCTTACTTCTTTTCTTTCTGCCTGGTGAGCTAAGAGAGAGCTGGCAGCCTTGGAGTTTATGGGCAGAGAGACTCTGCTCTGAGTTCTTGGCATCCTGCCTAATGAGATCTGTAGAGGAGCCAGCAGCTTAGGAGCTCTGCAATCTCTGAGATAATCCTGGAGCAATAACTTCTTTCTAACTCCCACTCTCTGTCAACTTGTCAGGAATACACTTGAAGAACAGGCAAGAGGACCTGGCAGGAAATCGAGTGTGATTTCTGCAGTGTCATCAAAGTCAAATGTGCTATTAAAAATGTTTTTGACCACTTTTAGTAACCCCATGGAGAAATCCTAACATGTCAGCACCTGACCCTGGAGGTCCTGCATCCCTTTGCTGTAGATATCAGGGGTACAAGGCTCAATGAGGCAGAAGAGAGGACAAAGAAATAATTACACCATTCCAGTATCTTTGAAGTTGGGATGTGGGTCACCTGCAGCTCTTCATACAGCACTAGCCTGCCTGTAGTCAGATGGCCTACAAACCCCAGTTGTCCTAAAGGTATTGGAAGGCATGGTTATTCTGGGAAGGCTGTTGACTGACATAGTGGCCAGTGTGATATTACTGGAAAAGTAGATGAAATACATGTTGGTACCTTGTGCTTTTTCCCTTCTTCCCATGCTTGCTTTAGGATTGACCCTGAGGTCTGTGTCTGAGTAGAGATACTGGTCTGAACAGTGTGCACAGGAGAATTTTCCAGGCACACATATGCCCCGAGCATGTACTCAAAATTTCAGTACAGATATTGCCACTGTGAGTTATAGCATCCTAGAGGTTGCTGTAATTTATATTTATAATCTAAAGCTACAGAATGATGTTTTAGCAGCTGTGGAGCCCTGGAAGGTGAGCATTCTCTTGCTTTTCCTAGACATAGAGCTGGAGGATGAGGGGCCCTGTGGCTTGATGTCACAACTGTGGCCCCTGCAGGGTGAATTAGGACTAATGATGCAATGCAAAATTGCCCAAATGACAGAGAGAATCTGGGACACTGCATTCATCTTGTCTGATTTCCAAATTTTTCAGTGCTCAGAGGGACAGGATTATAAGAAAATTTGACTTCCTGCTATGTAGGTCATATGCTGCATGCTGAATCCTCCATCACAGGGGGTAAAGCTGGACCAGGGAAACTTGATTTGACTCTGTAAATATCAGTGGGCATAACAGATGTTTTCCTTTTACTGAATAATTTCCATTGAGTTTGATTTGTGATAAAACCATCTAGGCTTTTACTGTTGGTGGTACATTAAAATACATTGCAGTAACTGCAACTTAACTGCAATGTGTTGCAGTTATTAAACTCTGCAGTCTTTCGATTGCTGTGGCTGGGCAAGATTCAGTGTTGGTCTGCAGGCTTTGGGGGTGACAGGTGGACTGTCTGGCTCTGCCATGGGGTGTTCAAAGGTACCATCACCCCCCTGATCCTGCAACCACAGCTGTGCAACCTCTGTCTCTGTTTGACAGGGCTGTGCAGGCTGATGCGCGCATCTGCAGTGGGTTCATCTGGGAACAGAAAGCCTACGATTTGCTCACAGACTTGTAATGATGCTGCTTTGATTACTACTTCAAAAAAATTAAAATCTGACCTCCTCTAGCAGTTATTCTGGCATTTATCAGGACTTTATAAAGATCAGGCAAGGAAAACAAAGCAAAACAAAAATGTTCCAATACTTGTGTCTTCCTAAGCTTTTGCTGTGGGGTGGAGAGCATCTAGAAATCCTCCTCTTCGGATGCTGCTTAATCTGCTCTGGATGCATATACATAATTTTTCCCCTGCATGATTGGAGAGGTAGTGGGATAAAAAATGCTTTGCTGAAATGTGAATTCACTGGTCTGTTTTTCTTAGGCTGATAGCAGCAAGGCAAACCTGCTGATCAGTTACTCCTATGACTGTGCATTTTAGGGGAAGATATTTCTTTGTTACTGCTGCAGTTCTGTTGTAGCAATTAAAACAAATGTGTCTAAGGAGGAGGCAATAACTCTGAGAGTGTCTTTGATGACTAAACATTGTACTCTAAATATGCAGTGTTGCTGCTGATTTTTCCAGTCTCCTGTGAGTCATAAAATCAGTCTCGTATAGAGTGAGCTATTCTTAATGACCTTGACTTAAAAAAAAAAAAAAAAAAA
>VZTI01001654.1:917362-931954 GCA_013397865.1 Struthidea cinerea | reverse complement strand
AAAAAAAAAAAAAAAAAAAGCCTGTGACTTTGTGACTTCCCCTAAGTCAAATAATTTAAATGAATGGTTTTTCTGGAGGATATTTGCGGTGCTTTTCAGATCATTAAAATCCCTGAAGGACAGTGGGCAGGTCTGCACTTGCAGGCATCACTGCTGTCCCCAGGACAAAGCCCCTGTGGCCCAAAGGGTGCTGTGCCTTAGATGAATATAACCCTTGGTCTCGTGTGCAGCTGTTACCATGCAAATGTGAACAGAACTGCCTGGGAGGGTCATCTAGGAAGGAGGTAGCATGTTCCAGAGACTGAAGGGCTCAAACAGCCTCCTCTTCCAAGGGCCTTATTTTGTCCAGCTCACAATTTGTTCTCTTCAATCCCAGCAGGTTTTTCATATTTTCATGGCTGTACTTATCACCTGTGGTAAGCACGTTTTTTACAAGGTTCATGGCTGTTACCTATTGCAAACGTATCTGTTCCAGTGGTGTTCTACAGCTGCTCTGTGAGAATGATATTACACATTGCCAGCAGAATCTAATCATCATGATTCCTGTGTTAAGGGTGCCTCCTTGAGAAACTGTAAGGGGAAGGATTTGAAAATAACCAAGTTGAATGCACTTCTATTGCATCTTTTTGCAGGGGAGGGAAGCGGTGGGACTCTTGTGGGTCAATCTGTCTGTTGCATTTTCAGCACTGCAAGAAACACTGTATGTCCCAGTTGTAACTGGATGCATTACAGTACTAAAGCACACAGTGAATTATATTAGATGAGAAGTATTTGTTGTGGGTTCTTCCTACTGTCTGTTACTGTTGGTAATTTCTTGATAATGCTCACTTTTTTAACCTCAGCAAAACATGCACAAGATGGAGGTTTTCTCCATTTTTGACTTGACAAGAAAATCCTTCTGGAATTTGCTTTTTCATTGTACTGGGTTGCATCATTTTCGTGAGATGCTCCTCAAAAGCAATGTGTCTGATAAATAGAAGGTACAACTTTGCCATCGTATTTGGACATGTCATGCTGTTGTTGTCTCTGTAGTTTGATGTAAACTCATTTACATTAGCCTTTAAATCCATTATGATTGTCTTAATGGAAGAAATGTAAATAACACTAAGTTCATGTGCATAATTTACCACAAAAAAAGTTCCTGTGTTTAATAAGTGCTGTTAGATTTTCAAGGCTAATAAAGGCTTGGAGCTGTCTAAATGAGGCAGTGCCATTACAGGAAAATCAAATCAGCAAAGTAAATGGAGTCCTGTGGAAGATCCTTTGAATACAAAGGTGTTTTAATTGTTTCTTATTTTAAATTAGAATAGGGCACTCCTTAATTAGGACTAGCAATGGGTGAACACTATCTTAAAAAAAAAATCCAGCTGGTTTTTTCTTTTCTGTGTGTGTGTTCCAACAATCTGTGATCAGTCTTCAAGGTTTCCTAGTCTGTCATCTTAAATTGCTGAACTGCCTCATATCAGCACGTTTCACCCTAAGCCTCTTGGCAAGCTAGCTATCTTTGGCTGCATGTCCAAGATTTTGGGGTAGCAATTGATTTCAAAAGTGTGTCTGTTACTGCTGCCTGCCTGCAAAGTTGTGGAATATTTGATGAGCAGGAGGTTAGACATCAGGGATCTTCTGTAAGCATTTGCATCTCAGAGCTGCAAAGGATTGCAGGGATATTGTTCTAGAAGACATTTTTTGAAAGCAAATATATTATATATATATTGATAGGCCATTAAGAGAAGAAATTAACTTCCAAAATGATGTTCAGCATGACAGTGAGTTCAACTGTCCATGCACATTTATAAGATTCACATTTGCAAGTCCTCTTCACTATAGCTACCCACTCTTAATTAAGCCTCTTAAGTTGTTCTTCTCCAAGCAGTGTGAAAATTAGTGTCTTTGTGTGTGTGTGACATTTTTATGAAGAGCTCTGTAGCATTATATACCAGCACTGCTCGTATTGTTGTATATTGCCCTTATTCTACCGTTAATGAAAATAATGTATTTTCCATAGAGTTGAGTAAGACAAGGCTCATTTATCATTCATGAATTCATTTTTCTAAAATTACACCATTAGTTTCATAAGAAAGAAACTGACATAAAGCCAGAGCAACGATGTTGAATGAGATCTATATATGTAACCTTGTCTGGTATTTAATACCTTTATTAAGCACAAGAATGTAGAAATACATAATATAATTTTCTAACAGAAGAGAACATAATTTATTTGTGGTTTTCAGCATTCCTGGTTGGTTAGTTGATTGTTGGGATTTTTTCCCTTGGATGCAATTGCTTTCCTCTGAGATACAGGCAAGCTCTGTTGGCCATTGGTTATAATTGGGATCAATATGTCTTCATTGAGAGTTTAATGATATTCACACCTCTTGAGCTCCAAAGTGAATTCATCAACTAGAAATGCATTTTAGAAGCAGCAATTTGTGAATGAGAAGATTACACTAAATACTATTTGATCTTCTCTTTTTTTACCAAGCACAGAAATCAAATGTTTTTGCAAAGATCATGCTCTTGGTTATGTAGCATTTCTTTACCAAACAGCTGAGGGATCCCATGTATATTATGGCAAAATGCAGCTTTGCAACATTTCTTTCCTTGTAATCGCTTTCTTTTTTCCAGTTTTTTCTATTTGCAGGTAATCAAAATTTTTCTAAAGGAAGATGTTTATGTTTTAAAACAAGGTACTATAAAACACATCTTAAACAATTTATGGTACTATAAAACACATATTAAACAATTTATGGTAGATAATTTTCTCTTGAAGTGTGTGCGTGCCACATGCACATCGATTTTCTGTAATTAATAGAAATGATAAAATGACTGGATGCTCATGTTTATATTAGTTAGACCAAGTAAAATATCTGTAATTTCATTATAAAATATTAAAGAATAGCACAAGCCCTCTTGCCTGGCATTTTCTCTCATTTGTGCTACTGCAGCTCCAGAATAGTGATAGAAAACACTGGTGCTTCAGTGGTTCTAGAGAAGGGATAATCTGTGACCCTTGATAAGGGCAAGGGCACAGCAGAGTACTTGTTTTATATTCACAGCAGAAACTCTTTTCAGGTGTTGCATAGTATCTTCTTCAAATATTTGTTCACAAATAGCAGAAATATGCATTTCTTTGCTGGATGTAAAGAAATCTTATTAATTCCTTGAATTTGCAAAAGGCTCACTTTAAATACCTCTACATTGGTGCTACAAACCAATGGAAACATGGTGTTTCTGGCCCTGCACATCAGGGCTGAGGTACTGAGCAGCCACTGTATACTGATGCCTTGAGAATCTTTAATGCTGGGTTACACACTGGGGAAATGTTCCCAATATGCATTGACTGATATTCTGAAGTCTTACTGCAGCAGCTGGAAGTGCATGATGGTCCACCACCCAAACCCACTTCAGATATCAGACATTATTTAAATATGTTTTTTATGGTGGTATCACCATATTTCATGTCTTCTTTCAGATGACAAGTATAAAATAACATCCTCCTTTTACTATCTTTGTCTTCCAAATGTAAGGAATTATTTAACTTCAAATCCTTTGTGTGCATTCATTACAGGTGGGCTCAATGATCTGAAAAGTCTTTTCCAATCTCAGTGAGCACAGGCACTCTCTGAAGATGCCATAGAGATTTTAGGAATGCGTGTCCAGTCCTGCAGCTCTTAGTTTTCTTCCTTCCAGCCCCAGTGTTGTTTGTCTTTGAAGTCTCTATATTGGCTTATTCCGTTCTGACTTTGATGCATGCTCCGAAAGTTTTTGCAAGGCTTTTACTGCTGTACCTTCTTAATGGGAGAAAGGTGACTTCCATCCACCCTGTGCTCTGCAGGCCGTGGAGACCATGGACCCTGTCAGTGGGCACAGAGCTCAGCTCTCCAGGGAGCGGATTGGAGTGGAGGAGTCCAGCAGGACAGCTGTCTTTAGGAGGTGCTCAGCGCTAGATTTGTTCCACCACTATGAGCTCTCTGAGCTTCCTTAAAAATGGTAGTTTAGACACTTGGGGGAGCAGACCATTTGTTCTATGAGAACAGGCCAAGGGGTCCAGAATGGTTCACCCTGGGGGAGAGCTGGCTTTGGGGGCACCTCACAACAGCCTTCCTGAAACTGTGAGGAAGCAACGGAGAATCACAGAACCACAGCGAGAACCAGGCCCTTCGACATGATACATTGTGAGAGGGTGAGCCACAGTGGGCATAAGATGAAACAAGAGAATTTCAGACTGGATATAGGAAAAGCATTTCCCTCATGAGGACAGTGCAGCAGTGGGACAGGCTGCCCGGGAAGGCTGTGCATTCTCCATCCCAGTAGTTTTTCAAGATTGATTAGGTAAACCCTGAGCAAACTGTTCTGGCTTTGGAACTGACTCTGCTTGGAGTAGGTTGATCTAAATGACCTTCTGAGGTTCTTTCCTGTGGTCTTACAGTTTCCTGATACTTAGCACAGGATGAACAAGTACAGATGTGAAGGACTGGGAGCAGCTAGAACAAATAAATACTGGTGGCTCACAGAGGTGGTAAAAGATTGGAGAATATCAAGTGAGAGCATGAATAAGGATTACTGATCCTTGTTATGCCAGAAATTATTTGGTCCTGGCTTAGAGAGCAGTGCATAATCATCACTTGTATTTCAAGGTTTCCTTTGAGGTTCCAATGTCACAGAGAAATCAGTTTTGTTTAATGACCTTCTACATTAGCAGTTCTTTGTGTTGGTGACTGAAATTGATTTCGCTTGTGATGTGAAGGAGCAAAAGCCCAGCCTCCGCATTGTTGCTCAACCATGTGCTTTAGCCTTACCAAAGAATGGGAGGCCAGCAAATTTCTGAGCATCAGAAATAGCCATGCTGAAACTCTTAGGTACAGCATTGATAAAGACTCAGCTGGTTTTTAATCTCTGTGATGCATGGTTGGAAACTGCGCCTTTGTGCTTGAGCCCTGGAAATGCTTGGTTGATATTTTTCTTTGGTAAAGTAACATCATTAAGACCTTTCTTATTTTCCTCAAGCATTTCACAAGAGAGACTTCCTCCCTGACCAGAGTAATTACAAAACAATTAATTAGTGGTTTATGTTTGTGTTCCGCACTACTTAGTTAGATATGTGGTATGAATAAAAATAATTAAGAGAAGGGTGGAGGATAGATTTTTCAAGGAAGTAAGACTGTGAGGAGCACAAGGTTTTATAAAGACTTCAGGTGGACCATAAAAGGAGGGGGTGAATAATTCACATAGGAAGGGGAAAGAACAGACAAAGAGGATGAAAGGAATGGGAAAGAGAAAGTGAAGAGTCTGACAAAATGAGAAAGGAGAATTGGCAGCTAACGTTTCAAGAAAAATATAATAAAAATGGAAGGAAATATTAGGCAAATAATGACTTCTACATTTGTAAATGCTCTTAGTCTAGCAGTGCATGTCTGACAAATATTCTTTAACCCAAATTTTTGAAAATTAGAGAACTTAGTTTAAATTAAAATTGCTGGATAACAAAAGAAGTGATCACTAAAGTACAAAAAAATGTAGGTTCATTGAATGAATGAAGTTTGAATCACTTTCTATTATTCTGGCCGCACCAATTTTCAGTGATAGTTATTTCAAGCATAGTTTTCCATGACAGCTATCCCTGATACTTTAGGGACATTCTTCCTTTTGAACAAATCAGTAAACTGACAATGGGTAACAGTGGGTAGCTCCTCTGCAACCAGTTGAGGAACTAAAATTGAAACCTCTCTATCTTCTAAAATAAAGCTAAATTTTAGGAGGACCTAGAGACTCACCCTCCTGATCCTCCCTAGAGCCTATGTACAGTTATGGGATCACAGAGAAGAAACTCCATGTAGGACTAGAAGAGGAGAGACAGGGATGTATTTCAGACCATCCCAAAATACAAGGCCAGCTCTGCTGGTACTAAGTCATATTATAATATTAATTCATTGTAATATTAATTACAAATGAAAAAGTACCTGATGTCCTGAAAAATCCTTGTGAGGTGTGGATAGCAGAGGCTGAAAGTGCATTCTGTTGGGTGCTGTTTTGATTACTTAGACTACAAAGGCAGTAATCAAAAAGAAGATGATCTGTGGAGACTCTAGTAGTGTTCCCTTTCTTTGCCTGGAGATAAAAATGAACTGTGATGGATTTTCTTTGTTTGCAGTACAGTCTGGACTTCATTAGATGATGCAAAGAGATGGAATTCCAAAACCAATTTTGTTTGGATGCGCCTACAGCAGAGGCAGAATTAATGTATAATGTCTTATGAAGACTGCAGAAAGCTTCTGGTGTTGTTTTGAATGAAAAGCAAGTCTGAACATTTACCAGTTTCTGATCCAAGACGGAGAGCTGAACCAGAGAGTGTGCAAGGGCTCTAAATGCCTGTCATCACTAGGAATTCTTGATGTCCTCCTGCTCAGCTGGCACTCTCCTGGATCAGTGACTGACTCTTGCATATCTCACTGGTTTTGTGTCCTACAATAATCCATCTAGCTGCTTCTCCAAAAATAATGACCTCCCCTTTATTACTTTGCCTCTCTCTGCAGGATTTTTCTTCAGTTCTGTTCTTCATGCTTGGAAAATCTTTCTATCCTGAAGTACAAGCCATAAAGGCTCTCTTCTTTCCCAGTTTATAATTTTTCTCTTTTGAGAGGCGTGTTGGTGACCGGGACACATTTTAGTAATGACAGTTAATTACTGTCATCAGCCATTTATTGTAATAATAATTGCAATATAATATTTTTAACAAAATTCTGTATGCTATTATCATTTCCTGTACTACCAATGTACTAAGATGTGTGTTTCTCCAGTAGACATCAAGTTTTAGCCAGAGTTAAGTATGCAAGCAGTGCATCACTGGTGATGTTTAACAGTAATAATGACAGCCTTAGTGGAAATTGTAAAGCCTAATAAAATGTTTTGCAGGCTTTGAAGTTTAGTATCAGAGGAAAGATGCAAATGGTGAATATTCTTCTGAGAAGAGTCATAGAAATAGGACTTACTTGGAAAGTTGGATTTGTGATAGCTGTCATTCCATGAGTTGAACTTTATCCATTAGACTACTTCTGTAGATCCCTGCCAAGTGGGTTATAAGATGGTGTTGGAAAGATGGCAGAGAATGTTTGTTTCCATATTGACAAATGGATGTTTGTCTTTTGGACAAGAAGAAGTAGCAAAAGGAAAAGCATGCAATGTGCTTTTCACCTTAAATCAGTAAATCGTGGGAGAATGTCTCAATATGTTTTGGACAGTTCAGTTTCTACAATGTGCTGCCATTATGCTATATTTGTATGGAAGCACGTGGGCACACTGCTTGCCAGATGCTTTATTTTGACCTTGAATGAAAAACAAACAATTCCTTAAATTGTGAAAATACAGATACTTATCTTACGCACTTGTCTTTTTTTTCTTCCTTTTTTTTTTTTAATCCTCCTTCCTCTTGTCTGGGGAAGAATGTATCAAGTCACACAGAAGAAGCAGCAGAGCTCTGAAGGACTGATGAAATGTGCTTTGGCCTGGAGGTGACTGCAGCTGCCACGTTATGGGAAAAAGTGAGAAGTTGCCCTAAGTTACCATCTGCACCATTTTAGCCACCTCCTGTTGTGGAAGCTGGCCATGCAGGCCAATGCCTGTTTGAGTCTGAGTTTTGCTTTGTTTTGTTTTCTTGGGATCTCAGCATTTGCATTTTGAAGCAATTACCAAATTAAGCACAATCTCCATCTTCATGGGTCTGCTCATGTGGGTATGTAATATCTTCAGCCTCATGTGGCTTTGAGCATTCCTGAAAGAGCCTTTGATCTGAGTTGGGATGTTTAGTATATCTGAGGATGTCATACTTGAGGGTACAAACTGATTAGCAAATGAGACAGAATGGCATTTTTACAAGGGTAAGCTGGAATTGGGAATGATCTTCATGTGCACTGAGAGGAACTTGGAACATCAAAGTGCTCTGTCCTAATACTCTCAGTATTTCAACCACATGAATAGGCCACACTGAATTTAACTTTCAGAAACAGGTGGGTTTGTGCATTCTGGTTGGTGGTAGCACACGTGAGGTAAACACATTGTGCAACCATGCTGCACAATATAGATTACACACCACAACCCCTACTATTCACCTCTGAGTACCATTTGGGAAGGCAGGGAGATGGGAATGCAGGCACCAGACCTGTACATAAAGGGTCCTGTGGGTGCCTCCATCCCTTCTGTAACTAAAGGCACACAGCCATGTGGAGTCAGTGGCAATACTTGTGCTGACCTGAACGGCAGCAGCTACTCTCAAACTGTCTCTTACATTGTGATGCACTTTCAGTTTTGGTAGCTGTTTTATGACTTATATTTCCCTTTTTTTTTTTAATGTTGAGCTAATCGCTAGGATATGCTGTCTTTACAATGTATAGTTGCCCAGTAATTGCAGATATCCTTTGAAAGGAAGCAGCAGAAGAATAAACCGTGGAATCCCAAATCAGAATAATGTAATGTGCATTTCTAGATTACAATTAGTAACAAGATGACACGTTGTCATGGTAACATGTGAAGCTTAACTACAAGTTCCTAAAATAAAGCAATGACATATGTGTAGGTTTCTACCATTTGCATACTATCCACCTGAAAACATACATAATTTCTACAACACTCAGGCAATTAAACCCTACTTCTTTCTTCTGAATTAAGTGTTGAACTAAAATATCAGGCCTCTTTCCTGGTATTTACGCAAAATCTCCCACCATAAATTATAAATGTTGATGATGAAGTTGTCCATTTTGTAACATCTTAAGCTTTCTGCCTTTTGGTTTCATTTTAGAACAATTAGTGTAGGGAATGTAGAGCACTGTTCATTCTTTGTGGTTTGTACCACATCGATCTCCTTGAAATTCTACCACCTCCTCATACAAAAATTGTCCAACCAATTTTGGAAAAGTCTGTTTATTAATTACATTGATAGACCAGTGGGTGTGTTTCATGTAGCTGAGTAAAATCCCAACTTTGCCTCAAATCACTGTAAGAAAGCAGTAAACTTTTAATGTGAGATTGCTAGCTAAGACAGAGAGCCTAGCTATTATTTTCTAGTTGCCTTACAGTGAAAAGTGTTGTCTACTTGTTAGAGAGTTTGAGTTTCTTTCACTAAGCAGAAGTTAACTTGTTTGATGTGATATCTATGGCAGAGGTGCCAGCACATGCTTTACATGTATTGTCATTTTGTGGTAAACCTTCAGAGTATGAAAAATTGGGCATTTTGTTCTGATTGCTTTATATGTACAATATTGTTTTGGCCAAATTCTTTAGTCAAAATTAAGATGCTGCTAAGTTTTGTAAGTAAATGCAATCTTCTTCTGTCACCCTAAATAGACAAGATGGGCAGTGTTACATGGAAAATATGGTTTCTTTGGCAGTTCACTTTTTTGTGTATACTTTACTGTATAGAGCATTGGAGGATATTGAAAATACAGCTTACAGGTTGCTCCTTAAGCAACCTTTAAATCCCAAGTTCTGTTCTTCACACCACTATGGATGGCAAATGCTGCAAGTACAATGATGGACTCTGGTGTGATAATCATGTTACATTCAGAATAATGCAGTTGCTGAGAAATGTGTCACATACACAGCAGAGTTCCCAGGATAAACCATCTGCTAAGGCATGGCTGATGTTTGTCCTTGTGGCCTTTTGAAAAGTGGAAACTCTGATTTTTGTGTTCCATAAATCTACCTGTATTTCTCACTTGCAGATGAAGGTTTTTAATATTTGAATTTAGTGTGGTTATGGGGCGGAGGGAGGGAGATGTGCATGCTGGGTTTTGCCACTAATCCTTTAGAAATCCTTTAGTGCCTTAAGGAGGCAGAGGGGTAACAGACCCTAGGATTACAGAAACTTGTTCAAACCTCTTTCCTGCTTTAGCAGAATTCCTTTAAAATATATTGTGCCTTTGGCTCCAAATATATTTGCATTAGAAATCAGTAGCCATGGGATTATGGACAGGAATTTTTGCCCCTGTAGAAATGTTAGGAAAGAGAGTATACTATTTCTTGTATGGGATGTGATCTAAAAATATAGCTAACTTAAATTCTACCATTGGGATCCATGCATACTAGGAAAGTTGCAAGTTGCAGTTAAAGGCAGAAAAAAAGGAAAAAAAAAAAAAGGAGAAGGTTTAAATATACTGGATTAAATGCTTGTGTCATTGAAGTGACTGAAGTGACTGGCGAATTTCCACTGGCTTTCTTGGGACCAAGATTTCATGCTTGCTTCTACTTGGCTTAAGAAATTCTCACACGTGGTAGATATGTGGGCATCATGTTCTCTTTAATGTCGTAGGAGAGGAAAAGAGAGATTAATAGTTTCGGAGACCTGCCTTGATTTGGAGTTGCTGGGATCTGTGGTATAAATCTCTGTTCACTGTTGTTTGTCTGTGTAATGTAGACTCTTGCTATGGGAATATGAATATGCAAATGTAAATTCCAATGCAAGAGGTTACTGCGCAGCGTGCACTAACTGATGCCAAACAGCTACATTTCTCTACTCTCTGCACTGTGGTCTTTTTGAAAAACAGGGAAAATGTAACTAACAGATGAAAACCACTCCAGTGCCAAAAAAGCCTGTGAGGCAATTCATGTATCACTCACTGATGGTCCTAAGCAGCTCTTAGGAAAAGCTGGATAAGCTTTTAGCTCATGAGTGAATTTTATCTTCTAGGAATTAAGAGCAATTTGTTGTTACAGAGAAAAAAAAAAAAAGAAATCAAGGCCTGAAAATCAGACTGGTGGTGGTCTTCTGTTTTGCTCCCTGTGATGACAAGCAAGTTTTAAAGAATATGTAAATAGTTAAAAGAAAATCATTACGTGGCTCACAGTATGTAAGACAAAGCCCAGCATGGAACCGATTTTTATAGCTTATTTATAAATTATGCTTCTGTCTTTTGTTTGGAACTTGGAAAAGGAAACCATGTAAATTAAATAAGGAGTGAAGACTACTGCACACATTTGTTGACTGAAACAAAAATATTTCCCCACCTCCAGAGGAATTTATGAGTAATCTGGGATGAATAATGTACAGAGATCTTGCCTTTTGAGCTCTAGTGCTGTATAAGCATTTAACACTTTTGCACAGCCAACAGAGGAGTGGTAACCAGAAGTCATGAAGAGCATTTGTTAGGGCCACGAATTGGGATCCATTTGAATAGGTACCAAAGAATGCACAAAAAGGCTGGGATTTATGGTGTGTTACTTATTAAGCAGGTGTACCAGTTGGACTGGGGAGAGAGGGGTGTTTGTAAATAAATGCAAAAAGTTTAAACTCTGACCCATGACCACCCTGTCACTGGGTGTCCCATTAGTTTCGGCTATGTGAGAAGCTTCAATAGTATAAAAGAGGCCACTCATATTTTAACTGTTTCATTACAATCTTCTGGATAACTCTTCAGCAAAGATTTCCACTCTAAGACATTTGCCATTGATATCAACTGTACATATGTATTAATATTCAGTGTAACTAGGAGGATACAGAATTGTAGTGAAGTCACAAAGTCTACTTGATGATCACAGATTTGTAACTCTCACAAATTATGTAAGATATGTTGACATTTTATCTTGTTAACAAGATGTATTTTTCTATGTTAGCTAAATGTATAATTTGTATAATTTTGTATATTAAATGTATGCATATTTTAAATTAAAAACATTATAATTTTATTATTTTAACTTTAAAATGGTGACAGAGCTTCTGAAATACAGTTTTATATGCAACTGTATCCATGGATAGCAACCCAGGAAGTCTCTGTTTTGAGGAAGGGGCCACCTGATCTTCTAACAGGGTAAGGAAACTGCCATACCCGAGCTCTTCTCCCTCTTGGTGGAGGAGCTGCCATTCAGCTTCTGCTGAGTTAGTGGAATTAATATGAATTGGCAGAGTACTATGGGCTGTATCACTGCTTGTGAAGTGGGTAACCTGAGCCTTCCCCAGCTTGTAGCTGTGTTTTGGATTCACAGTTCCTAGATGTCAGGAGACAGTTCAAATCACCAATCCATGGGATGGGGTTTTGTGGGGGGAGGAGGACACTGCTGGCAGAGATACAGCAGTCCCACAGAGCAGAGAGGGAGACTGACTCAGTGACTTGGCAACTCCAGTCACTCCTCTGGAAGAAGTTGAACTCGTGTCTCTCACATGCATTCCCTTTGGGGCGTTCATGCCTTTTTTGTCTCATGATTCTGTTGTAAAATGCACAATAGCAAAAAATAGGTGCAAAATGTACATTGCATATTCTCTAAGGCCCCGCACCGGGGAAGTCCTGTTCTAGCTCATGATGTTCACGCTGTTGGAAGAAGAGCTCAGCTACAACCAAAGCCAAGCAGGTATGTGATACCCTTCTTGTTGAGCTTTTGTCCAGCAAGACATTGTAGGTTTTGTGTGAAGCAAGTATGTCCCTAGGCTTTCTGCTATCACTCATCTAGTCTATTTGGAATAAAGGTCCTATAGGAAGAGGGTGCACTTTCAATCAAGTTCGGTCCTCTTTTCATCAAGCAATGTCAAAACAGGATGATTGCACTCTCTGCAAGAGAATATACCAAAGCAGTATATTTCTCCAAAGTTGCATAACTGTTTTTAGGCAAACTCACAGGCTGCTGGGGTATTAGGATGCAATTGGGTCTGCTTCTGTAGCACCTAAACGTGCAATTTTATCTCTTACTGAACAAAGGAATCTGGTGAACTGAGAATAGTTTTTAATAAACTAAGGGCTGTGGTATGAAAAAAAACCCAAAAGATTTAAAAGCAAAAACAGACTCTGGTATTATTTTATGCTTCTTTCTAATGAGAAAGTTTAATGCTGTTTTCTAAAGATCTGACATGTTCTCTGAGTCTTGTGATCTCCTTATGTATCAGAATTAATATGAATCTCCTGGCTTAATATTTAAAAAATAGCGTTATTCTTTTTATTTTATTTAAAAAACCCTGAGTGCTCTAGAAACCTGAGCAGTGTTATCTAACTAGATCCCAAGTGTAAACAGAGTCCATCTTTCTTAGCTTTATGGATGATAAATAAAAGATGCTCTGCATTTAGCAGATGTATGCACTGTGCAACATACTGGACCTACTATGGGACCTTCAGAAGTTTTTATTCTGGAAGTTCAAATTAATCTCTTGATTGCAAAGAAATAACTCATAAAATGAATATTTTTTCCAGTACTTGCAAAGACAGGCAGGTCACACATCACACTCCATGTACCACCTGCATATTTCACTAACTGTCAGGGTTTGGTGTCCTGTGGAGGAAGAAATTGACTTTTTTTTTTTTTTAACATGATCAGTAAATCTCAATGTTACCATCAGGAACAAAAAAATCAATATTTGCCCATACAAGAGAAGACTTTAAGGAAGCAACAAAGCAATGTCCTACAAGCTATACTTATTTTTTTTCACATGCACCAGTGAAACCTTCATTTGATATTTGTGTGTTAATGTGGAAGTATGGTTTATTAAGTGAGCTGTGGAATCCTGGGCAATATATGCTCAGAAATGTCAGTTGACTAAAATCAGTGTGCTGATAACCATAATAAATGAAATTTTGACTAGCTTCCTAACTCCCCTCATGTGAACAACACCCATAGTGTTGAATGCACACAGCATTCAAGACAGCAAGTCCCACTGCATTATAAATGCAGAAAAGAAAGATGTTTGCCTTGGATGCATTTTGGCACTGCTCAGGTATGTCAGTCACATCACTGCTTTTTCACATGGTTCGGGTCCATGGGTAGTTGTTAATGAGAAGGATGGTTATCTGGACTAGTTTCTGTTGAAATCCCAGGGACCTTTCTCTTTAACCTCCCACTTTTCCTGATTTGCAATCAGTAACTTGCAATTTTTCTTGTGCTGGGACCACCAGGTATGCCTGTGGGCCACAGGCAACCCTGTTGAGTGGTTGGGCTTGTATTCAAACAGCACATTGTACATGAGCAGTAAACAGACCTAGTGATTGATCCACCGCTTCAAATTTGCTTAGTCATGTAATCAATCTCAGACCAGTTTGTTGCAACATGTTATTTCAGAGCAACAGAAAATGTCCCTTATGTAACTACTGGCGTAGTCAAAGCCTGTGATAATTGCCAGAGATTGGCTGTATGTGCAGGAGAGGAGTGTCCGAGGACTTGTGAATCCGGTGGATGATCTCAGGCACTGTAAGACAGGTAGGGCTGTAAAGGTGGACTTTCTGAAGTGCTCTGTGCAGAGGTCTGAGGGGAGCACACTCTCCACCCCTCCTGATCTTGGTTTTGGGAACTTGGATCCGTCACGGTGAAACGAAGCCCTCCTTGGTTTGCCTCTTTTTGCCGAGACCAAGCCAGGCCAGCACCAGCCCGAGCGCCCGGCCCGGGAGCCTCCAGGGGTGCTGAAGGCACAGCTCCGGGGGGCGAGCCGCGCCCCAGCCGCCCCGAGGGGGCTCCGCGGGGACACGCCCGGCTCCCCGCCTTCCGCGGGGCTCGGTGGGACGGCTTGGCGGACACTCAGGGCCGTGGGCCGCACACCCAGGCCCGCGGAGCCGGCGCCCCATGCCCGCTGGCGGGGCCGGCGGCTCAGGCAGCGCTCGGCGCGATCACTTCCGTGTCAGGGCCGGCGCC
>VZTI01001654.1:861026-913181 GCA_013397865.1 Struthidea cinerea | reverse complement strand
TTCTTTTATTTTTTATTGTGTTCTGCCTCTCCTTCCTCGCTCGCCGCCCAGCCGGGGCTCAGCGCTGTGTGCTCGCTCCAGGCCGGGGCGGGGAGGGGAGGGAGGGCCGGCGGGGGGCTCGTCCCGGCGCTGCCGGGGCCGGGGCTGGGGGTACCGCCCTCCCGAGGAGCCGGGCCCGGGGAGGCTCGGCCGCCGGGCGAGGCAGAACAAAAGAGGGAGGGGACCACCGCAGCACAACGTGCCCCTGCCGCCGCCCCCCGCAGCGGGCTGGGGCAGCGCAGCCCCGGCGGGGCAGAGGCGGTGGGCCGGGGGGAGGCACAGGGTGCGGAGAAATGGGAGGTGGGCGAGCGTGGGGGGAAGCGTGGAAAATCAAAGAGCGCCATGATGCCAGCACCAACACCTCTGCGCGCTATTAATACATCAGGCGTGGTGGGGATCAGAAGTCAAAGAGTTAATTATAACCATCCTCTTCCTATCGGTGCCTGTCTCGCGCTAGATGCTTTTGTACCCGAGCAGAGCTACAATAGAGTGTGCTTTCCATGCCAGAAAGAAAGGACCTGGGTCTTTTGATACAGTATATGCGTTCCCTTGATACACAGGATTTGGCGATACAGGGGCTGGGATAAAGAACAGGCAGAGCTGGTGGGTAGGGGTGTGGTGGGGGAAATCGCGCCCGGAGCTTGCCCACACGGCAGAGGTTTTCCCCAGCACCGGTGCTGGTCTCCAGGTTGCTGCCTGCTTTTCTCTTGGGGGGCTGGATCAGTGGGTGACGGATCACTTCTGCTGTGGTACCTGGCGCAGACATGACTGGGGAAGCGGGATGAGCTCCAGGATTGCTTGGGTTCGTGGAGCTTTCCCTGGAAAGCTGGCACGGTGTGGCGCGGGGCAAGTTTCGGTGGCTGAAGGAGCGGGCTGCCTGGTGGGTGTGGCACCTTCCTGAGCAAACCTGCTGCTTAACGGCGTTAGTGGAGCCGGCGTTACAAAGCTTGTAAGCTCCTCGAGGTTTTCTCCATATTCAATAAAACATCCTTCAGTCGAAATATTTGATTAGGAGGGGAACAACCTCCTTCTAAAAGCTGAGTTTTATGATACCAAAGTGCTGCATTTATGCAGGTTTCCACTATCAACAGGCAGCAGTGCCTGGTGGCCAAGGCTGAACCTGCGTGCTGCAGTGGCTTTTTGGGTGATGGCTCCTCTTGCCTTGTTCCTCATTGCGTTGTGTGAGTTGCAGTTTCTCAGGGCATGTCTGGGCTGGGGGAGGCCCTGGTTATCCTCTGGGTGAGTGTCAGGTGCTTTGTGCATGGCTCAATCTTCATTTGAAGCTGCAGTGTAACAGGTTCCCACCCATAGCTAGTTCTTTGCTCTCCAGTTTGGAGTAGAATGAGAAAATGGAAGAATTATGACTCTTTGCCTTAGAATCAACAGTTTCTTTTAATTACATCACTTCTCACAAATTTTCTTCTCTGTGCTGGGGAGAGGATTGCTGGGAAAAAAGCAAGCCCAAACCTCAGCCTTTTCTCTTTGAAATGGGATGTGCTGAAGCTTCTATAAATGAATATTCATTAACATTACTGTTGAGTTTTATGACCAAATCAAAGGCATAAATTAACATTAGTGAAGTTGGCAGGCATCAGGGCTGGACTGTTGTTTTTTTTTTGTTACACTTCTGGCCCTTCTTGTCCTCCAGCAAAAGAAAATCAGGCACTTTGTGTAAGACCTTGTACGCACTGCCTGTGCTACGACAACCCACAGGATCTATCTGTGTGTATCTTCTGAAGACCCATTCCAGTGTGGTAAATTAGATGTTTCATCCTGCCACTAAGGAAATACATTGTAGCTTCAAGTCTTCTGGGCTCTAAGGAAATGTGATAGCTCTGTAGAAATATGCAACAACAGTGATGATGAAATCATATAAAAATGTCATTTATTGTTGTTAACATTTCCCCCCACTCACACGCCTGCTTTTTGGAGCTACACCAGCTCCTGGATTCATTGGAGAAGAGAGAAACTGATTTCTGACAGTGTCCTGGGTGCTGATACTTAACCGTGGATTTTCCAGTACCACGCCTGTGTTCCTTGCATGTGGCCAGGAGCTGTCCTGAGCACACAAAAACAACACCCACCCACAGCATCTAGTCACAGGTGCTGCCAGCGGTCAGTACCTGGCCAAAACTTCCCTCTGGGATCAGGTCTGCAGCGTCAGGAATGGTGAAGGAGAGAGGCAGTAGCTGGTTTCACCTCTGATCAGTATGGAAGCAGATACCACTCTTGGGAAGACAACCCTGTGGTATCCTTTCTGGGTTACCGCTCTTGGTGCACATGGGCATAACTTCCTCTTTGTGCTTAGTCTGACTGTGCCTGCCCTCCTGACTCCTTCAGGCAGCAGGGCCTGACTGATACCCCCTGCACCTCTTTTCCCTGAAGCAGCTTTATTCCTGCTTTCCTTTCTCCCACTGCTTGTGGCAAAGACACTTGCAGACAACCCCCTTTGGCACTGAGCATCTCCCTACTCTCATTTACCAATCTGCACGGTTTTTTTCATTTCATCTGCCTTTTTTTTCTTTCCATTTCAGCTTGTGAAAATTCACGCTTCTTGCATTTTATCTCATTTGTGACACTCCTGCTGCCCATTGTGCATCTCATGCAGCATCCAGACCTGCTGTTGTTAGTGGAGCACCAGCACAGTGCCAGTGTAAGGTGCCATTCAGTTGTGAGTCAGACTGGAGAAACTGGGCCCTTTTTGTAACTACTGTGGGAGGGGAAGGACCTCTGTATTTGAAGCACCAGACCAGTCTGGTGATGTAAAATAGAAATGCATTGAACCAGTAAGTGTAAGCACTTCAGTCATGTCCTCTGCACGGTGTTGAAATCTTTGGTGGGTGGGGTCTCAAACCACTGGTTCAGGAGTGTGAGCTGGAGATGGAGCAGCATGTACATAACGTAAGGGTGGCCAAGAGAGCAGGAGCACATTTCTTAGCCTGTGTAGTATGGACAGCCACCACATCCATTGCTGAGGTGTTTTTCTGCATGAGGTGGCAATCTTTTGTGCTTCGGTTGTGCAGGATGTTCTCATGCAGACCAGATTTTCCAGGATATAACCCCCAGCCCATTGCTTTTAACATCACTATTACACTCCTCTTGTGCAGCGTATTACAGGGAATCAATAGAGATGATGACACGGAAATACCTGTTACAAATTATTTTGGCTTCTGTGTTTTGGTAGTGGTCAGCAATTTTCAAGCAAGGCCTGAGCTTAGATGAACTCAAAATTGCAGTTTAAAAAAGGCATGTGGCATGTAAAATGCCTGTGACAGGACGTGTTCGTTCCAGCAGCAACTGCACCCATTAAAACATAATCTCTGTGAGCTCAGTGAAGAGGAGGTGTGAACACAATTCTACTGAGCAAAAGCAGAATAGCTAGTCACCAAAGCAAATGCAAGGAGGCATTTGGGAGAGGAAAATGGTGCCTGAATTCCTTGGAAAAAAAAAGGGAATCATCTTTCTGGGAATGGTCCAAAGGTTGGCGTATGAATGGGGAAAGGCACTGCTGGTCCTGAGTTGACAGACTGTAAGGCACAGGGAGACAGAGCTCAAAAATGTGGTGTTATAGGGGAAGGATCTCACTATTGAGCCTAACAAGAAAAGAGAATATCTGGCACAACATGAGGAAAAAAAGCAGATGCAGAAAAATGGAGAGAATGAAGAGATGCAGAGGAGTGGGCACAGAGAATAATTTTAGTTGTTACCTTTAGAATTAATATGAAGTGAGATGAGAAGTATGCAGGCTTCAATTGAAGACAACAGGATACTTTGAGGGAGAAAAAATACATTCATGTGGATTTCCACTGGTGTGGCACACTGGTTCAAGATGAAAACTTTCTGTTTGGTGTGAACAAAGTGCTGGCATAATCTGTGGTGTTCTGGTGTGAGAGCTGCTAGCCAATTCATTTTGGGCACCAGGGGGGACACGTCCTAAAGGTGCAAGACGTGGTGAGTCCCTGGAATGGTGGACCAAAGTCCTCGTCTAGGTTTGGATGTATTCCATATCTCCCCTGACCATGCTTTTTTACCACCCACCTTTGTTTAACAGTGTGAAGCTACACTCGGATTGCTGTGTCACTTGCCAAAAGTGTTTGAAAAGCCTGCTGAGTGCTGGGCATGGGAACACTGCCTCATGTTACTACTCTGTTCTGGTGCAAGATTTTGGCTGATTTAGACAGCACTTTTTGTCCTGCTTTAAAACACCAAGGTCTCAGACTTCTGTAGGCCTTCTTACTCTTGAACATTTGCTTAATCCTCAAAATTACATCTTCCCATGTGTGTCTTTTTAACAGACTTGCTCCCTCTCAGTTTACTCATTTGTCAATGAACATACATGTAGTGAATTCACATTGTGTAGTGGACTGGACTTCAGCCTGGCAGATCTGGAGAAGCTTGAGCTGCTTCAGTATAAGTTTTTGGATTTCCAACCACCATCTCCATGATTCTGTGACACATCTTTTCCTTTCTTTTTTCTATAGGAGAAAAAGTGGCCACAGTGTTCAAGCCAGTTCCATATGTTGACTTAAATTACATTCAGAGTAGGTCCTTCTGGGGACATTTCTATGGAGACTGAAACCTTTGGCAGAGGGACAGAAAGAAGGTTTTGGGGCAGTGAGTCCTTTAACTGCCACAGCAAGTTCATCAGTCAGTGCCCTCAGCAGGGCATCAGCGTTTTCGTCGTTATAGCTGGTGCCACCCCAGGGAACTGAGCTGTGCTATGCTGGAAGCTGGGCAGGTTTGGAAAGGGGACAGTGGCTGTCTGGGAAGACATCTGGTGCAGTGGGGTGGTTGTCTGAATCTTCTTACAATTGCTGAGACCAACCACTGCCAATGAACCACTTTCCTGGAGAGACATCAGGATCTGTTGTCTGCTTTGCTGCCATTTCTTTTAGAATCAAGAATTATTTAAGTGGTAAAAGTGTGAAACTTCCATTTTCCTTTGCAGGAGCCAGGAGAGCCCACTGGCTTGTGAAGCACTTGGGAGGTAGTTGAGATAAACTTGGATTTTGTACATATGAGAGAGATAAATGCTTTTGTATGTGTGAGAAAGAAGGAATAGAGATGAGCTGCAAAATAATTTGCAGGTTTCTAATCTTGCTACATGTAAAGATGATGGCCTTGTCCCCTGAAGCAGAGATACTTTGGGATTATGTCTGCTTGTCACAAGACAGAAGTTTTCATCTGTACTGCATGTCCTAATGAGTTTTAAGGTGTCAGCTATTGTTTATGAGTAATTGTCCCTGCTGACTTCAGTGAAGTCTACACTCAGTGTAAAATCTCCTGTGTGTAATAGTGAGGACCCAAGTAGGTGCAGGTGGCTGGCTAAAGGAGTAGGCAGTGCTCAGAGCGAAGAGGCTGTGGGAAGGGAGCCAGGGCTGATACCATGTGAGGTGAGGCAGCAAGCATCACCACTTCCTCTCACTGGCAGAAAAAAAGCAGGTATGTGAGGCAACATGACAGCACGAAGTGTCTGAGTGCAAACAATGTGCAGTGTATCCACTGCATTTAGTCACTCATGAATTATCATTGCTAGCATCATATTAAAGGCATTTTCTACTATTCTGTTTCCTTTACATCCACCTCTTCTGTCAGAGAAGGGATTCCATATGGTCTTAGTTGGATTTTGGCTGTGATTGGTGCCAAGACAAATACATCCCAGTAACCTGATGCAGGTTTCTGACTAGAACTTAGATAAAACACATCTTCAGTTCAGTGGCACAGAGAAGCCAGCCATGCTGTAAATGAATGTTATTTTCTTCCCAAGTTTAAGCTTTCCTATGAATGGCTTCCTGGGATTTTGAGATCCCCTCTAATTGATGTAACCTGTGTGTAACCCAAGGGAGGGGTATAGCAACATACGATGCAATGGTTTCAACCCTCCAGCCCCTAAGTCAATGAAACTAAGTCAATGCTGATGTCAATGAATATTGTCATCAATAAGATGTTTGTTGTGCTTCCCTTCTAACAGCAAAGCAAAGATGACATTTACAGTGAAGAAATCCCCATGGAGTTGGTAGCTGTAGGAGCAGCCCTTTTAGAGTGGGTGATTAAGCAATGAAACTGGCAGCTGAATGGTAAGACAGGTCTCGAAAGGGGAAACAAAAGAACATCAGATCTTTTAAATGAATGAAGATGAATGAATACATTGGCTATGGACCAAGATACAGCATTACTACAATCAACATAATCCTTCCTAAATTAATTGCCATATACTAGAGTGCATCTGTTAAGACAAGAACTTTAAAAGCCGGATTCTCCATTAGTGGCCATCGGAAATGATGCCTTAAGGATGGAGTGTTTTACAAGGAATTCCCAGAGTTGATTCAGGGTTCACCCTAGCTAAAAGCCACTTCCTATGGAGGGTAATCTAGATGTGAAATTCAAAAGGGGGGATACCGCTGATTAAAAGCAGATCTTCTATAAGCAGACAGTACTTTATGAAATCCCATTTACAGCTCTTTGATCCTTATGAAAGGATTTTAAGCAAACATTCCTCTTGGGAAGGATATCTTTCTTCTTTTGCCATTAAGTTTAAAAATGTTCCTTATTTTTAAGTACTTTGCTAAAAGTGAGATAATTTAACTGTGTTGTATCACAGCTGGGTCTGAATCTGACCAGCTCTGACAAAAGGCAGCCAAATATATCCACATACACAAAAAAAGTAAATCTCTTGTATATTGTGGGAAATAAGTCTGCAAGAAGGAATGCATGGAAGCACAGAGGAGCTCCGAGTGTCTCCTTCCACTGTTTGCCAGTGGGTCTTCAGCCTTTGAGAAACGGCTTCTTTGCAAATAGTCTTCTTTTAGAGATTTAGATAATCAAGGAGAACAGAAATATCAGCCCGTGTTTCTTGTACCTTCCCTCTAAACTGAATTCTGTGTCTTTTGTAACTCTCAGTGGACTTTTTAAAGCCTTAGTAACAAAGAATTCTGCCTCTCAAATGCTAAAAAAGTAATGTCTTGGCTGCAAGTATGATAACATATCTTAATGCCTTTTTATGTCTATTGCATTTGATGTGATGTCTTTTAAACCGCATGCCTTTATAGACAGAGAACTTAAATACAGGTGGATTTGGAATGTAAACTGTTTTCAAATGGCTATTTAGCATAAAATCCTTAGTCCTCTTCAGGGCTCTTGACTAATCTGGGTTTTAGAGAAAACAGCCATTGTTGCTCTGGAGATGTAAGGACAATGTTATATTCTAGTAAGTCCTTGCAATTACGCTGAGGGTGAAATCACTGCTGAGTGTTTTCTCATCCTCTAGGCCTGGAAAATCTGGGTTTAAGTGTTGCAAAGACTTTTTTGGTTGGCAAAAGCTGCAGTGCAGCCATTGTAAGGTCCAAACCAAGAATGAAGCAGCACTTCGACCTGTATGCTGGGTATGTTATCTGAACTTAATTGTATATAAATTGTAAAGCAAACTGTAAATAATTAAAAATATATGGTTTACTTGGTTTAGAGATGAAGATGTAATAGGTAGACATTCCATTTGTGGAAGAAAAGCAAGAATGTAATAGCATATATTGGAATTGCAGTCTTTACAGATGCTGCTATTTGATGAAAACACTACTACTGGAATTTCTTGGAATCTTTTTTTATGTGGCTAGAATACATAATGGAAAATTCTTTTTTTTTTTTTTAACTCCATTTTGTATCACAGAGGTGTGGTTTTCTCTGACAGGTTCCTGCAGGTGCAGTGCATAGGTGTTGATACTGTAGAGACGTGTGTGGTTTCTATAACTTGTGCTGCATTGTATTTTGACATGCTGCACCAGTTTGAAATAATGTTTAGTAAATCTTATGGCAGTTTTATTTTTTCTGTTACTGTGTTTTTTAGGAGTCCCAAGAAGCAGATTTGAGAACTGCATGTCTAAAAACTATTTGAATTTTGTTGTGTATTTTTAGATACCTCTATCTCTGAGGGGAGTGGGTGAATGGAAGAAGGCTAATTTTAAATTTCTTTGCAACTGTTCCCTCTAACATTTGATTTGTAATTTTGAATAATCCAGAGCAAAGCGATTTTCCACCCAGGGGAATGTGGTTTCAGTTGTACTTGTGCGGAGCCCAGTGCAGCACTGGGGACCATGGCAGGGCTCAGGCTCGTGGTCCTGAGGGTTGGTCAGATGCTGCTTCTCTCTGCTGGCCTTTTGCCGCTGGTAAATGTGGACATGCTTCACAAGAGCTGAGCCAAGCTGCTTCAAACCCCAGCAAAACAGGCAGTTTGTACAAAGTGTGCCAGTCACCAGCTTACAGATGTTTCGTGTTGCTCTTGCTGTAGTGGAAACAATAGTTCTGAGGGAGCGACAGCCGCCGCCTCCAGTCTGAGCAGCCAGCCCCTCCTCCTGCAGCAAACGAGCTGAGTTTGTGGCATCTCCTTCTGCTGCCATGAAAATTGCTGTCATGTCACAGACTAAGCTCTGCAGCTTTGCTGCTAGGTTAAGCAGGAGAAGCTAGACTGTGATTAGGAAAAGATCCCCAGGGAAGCAGTGTGCAAGGTTTGAAGGTGAAGGGCTGAGAGCAGTAGGAATGGCTGTATCATACTCAGCAGTGGGCTGAGCCAGGAGGTGCCAGAGTGCCTGTAAAATGGAGCTGCAGGGGAGACAGCAAATATGCATCGTGGCTGTGCCGATGCTGTGTCATGGCCAGGCACAGAACTCAGAGGCAAACAGCATTGCAGCAATGCAGTTGCATCATTGCAGTAGTGATGGGTGGAGAAGAAACACCTCGGCTCCCACATCCTGCAGTGACCGTGGAGCATGGATTTACAGTGTGCTTTCTGCATCTCCCATGTCAATGAGAGCAGGGTTTTTACCCCTTGCATCTTGGCACCTCATGAACTGTTCAATATAATACTCCCTCTCTGTTTTGCCATGTTCTTGCTGTCTGCCCTTGGCAGCTTGGAGGGAGGAGTGGGTCCCAACAGCTTCTTTTGGCTTGCACTGGGAAGAGGTGGGCTGGCAGCTTCTTGTGCCAGGCAATGCACTGAAGGCTTGGTATGGAGCCCTTGGAGCTCAGCAGGCAGGGCACCAGTGCCTGAGACACATTTCAGCTGAATAGAAAAGTGGCAGCCACCCTAGAAAAGCTGACAGTATTGTCACCTCCTGAGCTGAGTGATGAGCTCCTTGCTGTTTGCCTTGTGAGGGCACCCGAGGGTCAGTGACTGGGTGAGGGTGCCTCTGGGAGCTGGGCAAAGACAGTGTTCTTCCTAGTGGGGATTACAGCTGGGAAGGAGAAATGCAGGCCAGCACTGCCGGGATTAGTTCAGGAACTTCAGGTCACTCCTCCATTCCCTCACTGCTTTCCCCAGGGCACTGCAGAGTGTGTCTCTCCTCCAGCCTGGAACAGGGAGAAGAGGACTCTGGTCCTTAGTTTACCTGGACATTTGTCACTTGGTAAGAAAACTGCAAGCAGTCTGCCTGACATCATGCCCCTAGTAAATAATAAATGTCCCCTGGTCACGCACAGCCTTCTGCATGGCCGAGGAAGCCAACCCACTTCACAGAGCCTGTGTGTGCCCAGATTTCTGTCCAAGATTTCACTGCAGCAAATACCAGTGACCTGAACCAGTGCAGGATCACCCAGGCGCCGGTGGCAGTGGTGCAGAGTGGCAGCGTCCCTCTGCCTTCCGGCCGGGGCTGTGCCTGTCCATGAAGCCTGTGCTTAGGCTCTAGCAGGGAATGAATACTCCATGTGGACCAACCATTTGTATGAAAGTTTATTTTGTGAAGAATACAGCAAATTGCTTGTCAGTATTAACCTATGCCTCCTTTCTAGTAATGTATTATTGTGTAATTTTTCCAGCCTGTTCATGGAAGTGCATCTCTGTGGTCAATGCACACAGGCATTGGGTACTGCTGCTTTGGCTAAGGGCAAGCCAGCCCTCGTCTGGAGCAGGGTGTTTGAGGCAGTGGTGGTTTCCTTGGGCACAGTGTACTGCTGAGGTGTCCACAGGGCACCCAAACCTCACCTGGGCTGCTTGTGCCCATTGGCAGCATCTGTGTCAAGGTGCTCTGTTTTGCAGCAATCTGTAATGTGTCCTACACTTGACAGATCAAGCTGGCTGGGAGATGTTCCAACAAAACTCTTTTTCTTCTGAATTTGCTGATTTGCTGGAATGGAAATGTGTTAGAGATGTTTCCACATCTCTCAGATCCTGATGAAAGCTGGGCAAGGCTCCACAGCACTGTCCTCAATGGCTTGGCAGTCTACCTGGGGATGTGTGGTTTTTTGGCAGCCTAATCTTCCCTGTCTTCCTATACCCAGCTGGGGGAGCCTTAGCCTCAGGTGCAGGACTGCTCTTGCAACAATTCTGAATTGTTTGTATTTTCTTCTGAGGTGTAAAGAATTAAAATTTTGAAAGTCTCCATGAAGTGCAGGTTTTATTCTCCACCAGAATTTCTTACACCCTCCAAAATTCTGAACCAGGTGAGACTTTGTAGCTAAATGTTCAGTAATCCTTTACAGACTGAGGCTTAATTTAATGGCTGACTCCATATTGAGTGCTTTCTTAAGACTGCATTTGTATCTTTTTTAGATTAGCTTATTCTAATACCTAATTTTGTTGCTTACATATGTATATCTATATGTAAAAAAGTATAAAATCCTTATGTCTACAGTTATTTTTCTGGAGCTGTGCTTCAGCTTTATTTTAGTCTGTCTTATTTTCCTTGCCTGTTACATTTGTTTCTACTTATTATTCATCTTCTCCTGTTTTTAAAGAAATAAATTGTAGAACTTCTTGATGAGGGTGCAGATTTTTTGACTCATTTGCAGTGACAGATGCAGTGCTCTGGGAACACTGCCTGCCTGTATCAGTAAGCTCATGCCTCTTGTAATTGGGCAGTATTAATGTTTAGGAAGGCAATTGAATGAGCTTAAAAAGAGCTCATAAGGTGGTGGTCCCTGCAGGTCAGCAGGCAGCGTAGTAAATCATCATAGTGGGGAGGTGCAACTGCCAGCATATGGCAGAATAACTTATTACTATTCTGGCTGCTGATTCACAAGTCCTGCTGCAATTACAAGTGACAGTAGAGAGGCTGGGAAGAAAAGAGGGAGCCTGCTCTGGCAAGTTCCAGATGGAGGACTTGCATTGATCTCCATTCTCTAATGAGAGGGTAACAATGTCTGAGGCAGGTCCTGGGGACATATGTCATCATAGTTCTGTGCCTTGGTTCCCCCCCAAGGTCGTGTTGCTGCTGCAGCACGTGGAGAAAAGCCTCAGACCTGCTGTGTGCATTCTCTTCTGTTGTGCACTGTTTTTAAAATGTGTTTTTCCCTTCTTCTTTCTCCCTTAAAAATGTCTGTTTCTCCCTTTTTCCTTTTTTTAGAGTGATACAGAGGGCTATAAAGGCTTTGAACCTGCAAAATTGTTCAAGTACAAGCTAAAAAGTAAATGTGCAGTGTATAACAGAGGTTACATTGTAACAGTCCTATCTCTGCCTTACTGCTTTTTTTAATGAATGAATTTTTAGAACTTTATTGTTTTTGTTGCCTGGGTTTATAGATTAAGAAATGTATCAACTTGTTTGTTTTCTAAACTGGGTACTCAGGACATTCATAGTTTATATGCCCGAGTCATCCTGTAATTAAACCAGGAACTGAATCTGGACTGAGGAGTATAAAACAGGGACAAACTGGAGTTTCTGAGTTATTGTCTGGTGAGCCAAGGAAATAATTTATAATAAATGGCTTTTTTTATGTATCAATGGGAAAAAATGGTTTTGACTGCTTTAAGAGTTTTCCAGCATTCACAGTCACTTGGCAAAATTCTTTCCAAAAATGTTATGTACTTGTCGTGGTTTAACCCCAGCTGGCAACTCAGCCTCACACAGCCGCTTGCTCAGTTCTCCCCCACCCCACCCCACTGTGGGATGGGGGAGAGAATTGGAAGGGAAATTGGAGAGAATTGTGAAAGTGGAAAAACTCGTGGGTTGAGATGAAAACAATTTGGCAATGAAAATAGAATAATCATAATAATAGTAATGATAATAATGCAGTTGATAGGAAAATAAAAAAGAGAGATTAATAAAACCCAGGAAGGACCAGTGATGCACAATACAATTGCTCACCACCAACGTACTGATGCCCAGCCAGTCCCCAGGCAGTGCTGCCCCTGTCAACCTCCCCCTGAGTTTTATTGCTGAGCATGATGCCATATGGTGTAGAATATCCCTTGGGTCAACTGGGGTCAGCTGTCCCAGCTATCCCCACTCCGAATTCCTTGTGCTCACCCAGCCTATTTCCTGGTGGTGAGCAGAAAAGACATTCACTCTCTAAGCCCTGCTCAGCAACAGCTAAAACATCCTTGTGTTATCAGCACTGTTTCCAGCACAAATCCAAAAGAGCCCCATACAAGTTGCTGTGAGGAAGATTAACTACCCCAGCTAAACCCAGAAGAGCACTGAAGTTACAGACTTGCCCCGTCTTCCGGTAGATGGTAGGGTGCTGCCATTTCCAGTATGACTTTTTCAGTGAGAGAGTTTAAATACTAGTTCTCAGGAATATGCACTGGTAAAATTTGCTTTCTATAAAATGTAGTTTTTGAGCACAGAATGTAACCATTTGAATAGAGAAAAGTATAAACAGACAATTGTTGTAAACAGTAACCCTTGCAGACTTGGTATTTTGAACAGTCCTTCTTGGGAAAAAAATGTTTGCTTCCTGGCACTTTAGGAAATACAAGGAGGTGGTGGCTCTCTGTGCTGTTTGTATGATATTTCAGGTGAACCAAACTTTGGAGGCTGCCTGCTGTTCTCATTCATGGAGTGACTTGAGATATGGCACAGGGTGTCTCAGCACAGAGTGCCCCCAATTCATCAACAGCCTTTGACCTGCAGAAATCAACAAATTGATTACAATTAATTCTTCATGCCCACTAGAAGCTCTGCGTTCAGCTGTGGGTCTGTAACGCGGTACAGGAGACATGAGCTGTGGGCCACGTCCCTTGGCTGCTGCGCGGGAGCAGCCTAGTTGTCCCTGCTGAGCCAATGTTGTTAAAGGAGCTTCCCTGGTCAGGAATTTCTACATGGCAGGGCTAAGCAGACTCTTACAACCTTGTCTCTTCTAATTCCAAGCTTTGTTACTTTTCCAGAGGTGCCAGGAGTGCCAGGTGAGCTCAGCTTGGCCATTGCAGTGTTGGGCAATTTCTTCAGGGGGCTTCTCTTTCCCTTTTGGCCTTTGTGCAATGAGGTGGTAAAAGGGAGATGTAGGGACATTTGAAGTGTTTCTATGTGCAGTGAATTCTGCTTTGAGCAAAACGAACTGTGATGACCATGAGGTCTCATGTTCCAAAAGTCAGAAATAAAGTCCGTGAAGCTATGGTTTTCCTTTCCACTCTCTGTGTACCCACATGAACCCACCTTTATATAGGGTAGTGTTTGGTATTAATGGCTTTCTTTATAATATGAGCATATTTAGTATCAGAAATACATTATTATGTTTATTTATTTCAGCAAACCCACATTTATTCCTTTTTTTTCCTCCAGAGTGACCGACTGCTCATTAAAGGTGGAAGAATTATCAATGATGACCACTCCTTCTATGCAGACCTATACCTTGAAGATGGACTTATAAAGTTGGTTTTATAAAATATTGCTTTTTTTGCATGCCTGTTAGCTTAGACTACTGTGATTTCTCGATAGTGTTGACCTGAAATCTTTTGTGAACAGAATCAGTTACCTCTAAATGTGAGGCTGTAGTAGAGGAGTGTTTAATTATTAAATTCTGCCATTTTATCTTCACTAAGATTAGATAAGTAGAAAATTTCTTTGCTCTGAACTGAAGATACTTGCTTTTCAAACAGTTCAATCATAGTTTCTTCCAAAATATTTAAGGCAAGTAGGTCTCTCAAGAAAAGAAGTAATGATAAGGACAGTGGAAATCTTTTGAGTGAATGAATGAATGAATGACAGAAGGCTCTCTATGCCTTTTTTCCCCATACCTTGTCAGTGCAGTGACAGCCGTGCTTTTAAGGACGGTAGGGCACAGAAACCTGAAATATGCCCCATGTTGCACGGTGCAAATGAGGACCTGCTACTTCTCAGTTGCCTGTTGGTTAATGCTGAAGCACAGCACGTTCTGTTCCTATGATGTTGTTACGCATTGTTCATGTGTCCCTTTTCTCTATGACAAAAGGTAAATGATCTTAAATTGTCGCACAATTAGAAAGTCCTGATTTACCAGGCTATAAAATACAGGAACTGGGAGAGTATCTGTTAGGTGAAAAACTTGAAATATGTGTTACTGATAGCCTGGGAAACTGTAACAGAGATGTCCACGTGCTCTGCTGGTCCTACCTTGGCTTAGTGGAGATGAGGGTCTCTAAGGTTTGCAGAGTTATGTAGTGTGTATAAGCACTCTGATGTACACAAGGATCAAAGCCTTTTTCATGGTTGCTAAACATTTTCACTAGTGACCTAAGAAGCTTGGTCTCCAGAGGCTACAATTTGATGCACAGAAATATATTTATGATTATCTGGTAAATAATTAATTGCCTGCTTGTTTTCAGAGCTCCTTAAGAATATATCATCAGATTAAAAGTCCAATTCTTTATATATCTGTTATGTTATTATGATTCAGGTTATTATAATAGAAACAAATCTGAACACTTTCATCCATGGACTATGCAGTTTTCTTTTTAATCCTTCACTCTGCCTTTCCATTTGTAGTGTCACTTGCATTGCAGAAGTGACAAAAGTGGAGAGGACACAAAATTTTGAATGTTTCTATTTTTAAAGCAGCAGTTAACCAAGCTGTGATCTCTTTGGTGGGTATTTTTGTTGAGTTTTTATGTGTTTTTGTTAGTTCAGATGCAAATCTCCTTGTAACACTTGTAAGCACCAAAACTATTTAAACAACTAAATGCATGAGTGGATAAGAGCCTGAAACTGCTGTGAATTTTTGTCTGATTCCAGAAATGCAGTGGTAGGTAGTAGGCAGGTTAGCAATGCCAAGCTTTCACCTGCCCTTGTTGAGTACATAGAGTCTCTCTGAAATCCATGTGTGGATCCATACCTCCAGGAAGTATTTCAGCTGCCCAATAATTTGTGAGGGCAGCCTGCTGTGAGATGGGGTTGGGCCCTCACTGTGTTCAGATGATAAATTTTGCAACCTAAGTAAGCTCTGGCTTTGTTTGGTCTTAGTTTCTTCAGCTGGAACTGCCCATTGTGTCTGAATATTTAACATAATTGTTAAATGTGGCTCAAGATTCTTTGGAGCTGGACCTTGAAACTCGGTCATCCACATTTCAGTTGGTGAACTAACTTTCCAGCTGCAGATCCTGCTGATAATACAGAATTCTTGCCACGGAATGGAGCAGACACCAAACCACTCAGCACGGAATAGGCAATGGTGTCCTGGTTTTGCTGGGATAAAGAAGATCTGGATTATTTTTCTCACTCTGAAATGAAAACTGATTGGAAAATAGAGGGTTGGGTTTCTCTTGCAGCCTAATGAAATGATTTAGGTCTTTTAATGCTTTTAATGCAGATTGTTATACAGAGAGGAGTGCAGATGTAACCTTGAGTGTGTTTGAAGATAGCTGTAGTTTGGAGGATGGCAGATGCTTCTTCCTGCCAATCAATGCTCAAACTGGCTCCCTAGGTACAAGGAGCAGCATTGCATGTGGGTTTTTCCTACCTGAAACTTAAGCCCTGCACACTCAGATGGCAGCTGAGAGGCAGTTTTCCAGTATCTAAATGGTATTTTAAATATTTGGTAATTTAAATTGCCATTGGTATATAAATAATATATTTTGCCTACATCTCTCCTGCCTCTGTTATCACATGAGAAAGTGAGCCCTGTGCCAAGTGACAGGTCATGGTCTGGTGCTCACTGTACTCTGCTCCATCCCTGCCAAGGGGAAGGGTTGGGTTCCTCTGGGCTGGAGGAGTGAACAAGTGGCAGGGTGAAGGACTGGGGACATGGTCTCCAGGCTGGGGAAGTGGTGAGTCAAATTAGGGGCAACCTCACATGCCTGAAAGAGGTCTGGGCTTGATAACCGCAGAACCACCACCATGGAGTTCTGGGAGAGGTTTTCAGCTTCCTTGGATGAAGCTTAGGAAGAGCCAAAGCCTTCTGTTTCCATTGTGTTTTAATCAGCTCATGTACAACAGAATTTACCAACTTGTTCAACTGAAAATGGTAGACAGCATCAGCTTTCTGTGGGTCTGAGTTCTCTGCCTGCTGATGTATGAGGAAACCAGCTCAGTCATTTGTACAGTGTCTAGAATGCACTTATCTGCACTGTTGTATTTTTTTCACCCACAAGTAACTGAACCCCATTCTTACTCACAGACACTCTGCATTAATGAGTGAGGAATTCAGAAATCCTGTCACATTATCTCCTACTCTCTGTTCTACTCGGTCAGAATAAAAATAACCTTGAGCATCAGTGAAGATCAGACTTCTCCCAGCCTTAATCTTGATGCCAGGGCAAGAGATGAGACAGATTTCTGACAGGTAGTTGTGCAGCATCATCCGCAAAGGCTGTTTGGTCCCATGTCACTTCAACATGGATGATTTCAGCTGAATAAGATGTTACTCAACCATACACTGAAAATACTGAGCATTGAGTCATCAAAAAACCTCAGAATATAGTTAGCACACTTCATTAGGACATGTGTCTTCTTGAAGAGGAAACTGGTAGATATTGATTGTGGAAGAAAATAAAAATTATTTGCTTTAATATTTTTGTGTAGGCTTTCATTAATATTATTCTCAGAAGGCGTGTTACTCCTTGGAGTGCAGTTACTGCTTGGACATACTCAAAGGAGATGAGTCATAGTGAATTTTTTTTCCCAATTCAATTTCTTAACCACATAAATGCTCTACAGAGGTGGAGGGTAGTTCTGATTAAAATCTTGGGAGTGGATTTTACTAATGAAAATTAGCGCAACACCATTACTACACATGGGGCTACCTAACTTTATGCACTCAGTGAATCTGCTCATGGGTGCAATGCCTTATGATATGCCTTTGTGAGGCACATTTTACACAGAGGAGCTGCTTGCAACTTGTGTTTGTACACTTGGATGTGCTGGGCAGCTGCTGGCTTTTGCATCCAGGTCGGTTCCCTGTTTGTCAGGGTGGTGCTAACACTGGGCAGCGGCACACAGGTTATGACAGGCTGCCAGTGCTGCACGTGTTGATGACTGTGAGGTGCCAGACATGGAGGTGCCAGCTGTCATGGGTAAGCCCTCTTGGATTTGGTCAGTGCTGGGCAGCTGTGACCCCATCCCAGGATGCTTGTGGGGAGTTTGCTGATGGAATGGCTGTGCTCCCCTCCAGCCAGAGCCCAGAGCACCGGGGGAGACAAGCTGCTGGAGGTGACATTTTTGCATAGCATATGAAACAAATTCTTGACCTCTTCGGGCTATTTATTAACCCTGTCAGTTTGGCCAAATTCCAATGTGAATAATTGTCCCTGTTTTTCTTACTTTTCCCACTGGTTTTAATGAACAGTTATATTCACTTCTGGTTCTGCCTTATTGCAGTTGGCTGTTAATCAGTTGCTGTGTTTTGAACTGGAGTTGCATTTTAATATGGGGAAACAGATTCAGCAGCTCAGATGTCTGAAGTATTTACTTAGCTGTGGATAAATGTTATTTTATCCAGACAAAAGAAAATTAAGACAAGGACTCTGTGTCCGTAATGTGAGATAAACTACGTGAACTTTAGTTACCTTACAGTTACCTCTAAGCCCAAATAAATTGTGGTGTAACTGTGAGGAGACACGGCTTCTACACAGATCCATACCTCTACCTGTTTGGCACCAGGCAAAGTAGGCAGTAAAAATGTAGTGTGGCTTTAAAAGTTAAAGGTTAATTTATTTGTAGCTGAGTCCATGAATAATAAAAGTATTTTGATCATAAGTATCTGGAGTTTGATATTGGCATGTGGGACAGATTAATATTTTTAATAGTGAAAAAAAATCCTGCTTTGAAGACCTGAAGGTAAAAAAATGGCAACAACTAATTATAATTTTTCCACAGAATGTTTCACTAACTTCAAGAGGAGAATGAAGAATATGGGACATGGTAGATTAAACATGTTTAGGTCTCTTAGATGTGTATTTCTGTATCTTAGGTTATTTAGATGTCTTTTTAAGGATAAATTTGCATTGTTTGATGCCTTTTGCTTTTACCATATATTAACAATTCCAGCTTGCTCCCGTATTTGATCTATGCTTTCCTGTTTTCATTTAAGAACTTAATATACAAAACTGGAGCCCCCAAGAGAGCATTAAGTGTACATAATTCGAATTGTTTAAAGATAGGAGTCATATAAAAAAATAATCAATTTTTAATGCTGGTGCATTACAGCTCCTTTCTTGGCCACTAGAGCCATGCAAAGCAAGCAGAGCTCATGGCTCAGCAAGGCAGCTCTCCTCTGCTTTGTTCTGCTGTGCTGGGCAGGCAGAGGGAGCGGGTGCTTGAGCTTCACCTTTCCTTTGGGGACCCACCTCCTTCTGTATGGCCCCTGGGTCCCTCTTCCCTACATGCCTCAAATGGCTTTGTCTTCTGTGCTTGTTCAAATAAAGTAACACTGGCTTTCCTTGCTGTCCAGGCAAATAGGAGAGAATCTGATTGTCCCTGGAGGAGTCAAGACCATAGAGGCTAATGGGCGCATGGTTATTCCTGGGGGAATAGATGTCAACACTTATCTACAAAAGCCCTACCAAGGGATGACTGCTGTTGATGACTTCTATCAAGGCACAAAAGCAGCGCTAGCAGGGGGCACCACCATGATCAGTGAGTACTAGCAGTGCTACCTCTTCCCACGCCGGCCTGAAGCCTGTGTAGCATGTGTGGGGAGAGCTACCAGAGGCTTCATCCTGATTTTCTGAGATCTTCTGCAATGAATCTTCAAATTCCTGGGCACTGTGTTTGAGATTCATTCATCATTACCTAGAGCTGGCCTGAAAATGAACCTACCCTCAGAAAGAAATACTAGCATGGGGAATTGTCTCTTGGATTTTCCTCGAAATACAGAAAAATCACTGAGGGATAATGTATATACTCCTGGAATTTTTGGAAAACAGTGTAGGTAGGCGCTGTAAGTATATGGCACAGAAAATCTGACAAAGATCTGCTGTTCCCATCTAGTGCTGTTTCAACGGCTTTGGAAATAACAAGATGCTTATTTCTGAACTTGGGTTTGGCAGCAGGAACTGAGGAAGTCCTTACCAGAGATGTCCTTGAGGAACATCTTTGTTGGTGAAAGGAAGAAGTGCTTCTACTTGTTAAAGACCCTTCTTCTGTCTGCAGATGGTGGGACAAGATTTATCTCTTTCCTTCTGGCCGTGACTTGGCTTTGGTTAGATGTTGTGAGGCACTTGTTCAGGTGCCATAAATTGTCATAGTTTCCTTGTGGAGAGAAGCTTCCCAGTGGAGTTTTACTCCCACTGAATTGGGATGTGGCTTTTTTTTTTGGTGTTCTGTGTTAGCCATGTTTAGCAGCAGGTATCAGCTGAAAGGCTCTCTGGCCATAGGCATAGAATTCACTGCCGTTCATTCCTTTTGTTAATTGCTTTTTTCAGTCTGTGTTCTTCAGCTGAGTATTCCTGTGCAGAGTTAGGCTTGTAAATGCCACTCATAAGCCCATCTTGCTTTGTTTCCATACTGACTTTTGACCTAGCCCTGCAGAGAGAAGTACATGCACATAAGTAGTCATCTTTATGTCAGTAGATGGTGTGGCATCATTCGAGGCAGAAAGTCTTGAGACAGGGGAGAGGCAGGGCATTCAATGTACTGTAGAGTGTGACTGTGCTCAACGTCAGCCCCGTTCAAACCTTTGGCTGTAGTCCCAGTTTTCGCTGCTGAGAAAACATTGAACATCTGCACTGATGTATTGGTAGGGCAGAGTGGGCCAGTTCAGTGACTGTGAGGCACTGGTTAATTATTGTTCTTACTGTGAAATACATAGAGATGGACACATCAGACCAGAAATATGGCTAAGTCCAGAACCTGTGGTCTCTTAAAATACAGGAAGGGGAAAGACAAATGTTTCTTAAACTGTGAGGTGGTTGGCCCCCCCTTCGTGTGTCTTTTGACACTGCACCAAGCAGGTTGCCAGACTCACCTTTAGTATAGACTGTTCACAAAGTCTGCTGCACCTGAGGCAGCAGGACCTGGCTGACACCCCACAGTTACAGTCAGCACACAGACTGCCTCCAGGGCTGCTGTTCTGGCTGAGGCGCTGGAAGAGCGCTCTCTTTGGGGAAGTCTGAACAGTGTGCATACTGGCCAGCTAACAGACACACAATCTTTTTTTCAGTTGACCATGTGCTTCCAGAACCTGGATCAAGTTTACTGACCTCCTTTGAGAAGTGGCATGAGGCAGCTGATACCAAATCCTGTTGTGATTACTCTCTCCATGTGGACATCACCAGCTGGTACGATGGCATTCGAGAAGAACTGGAAGTACTGGTGCAAGACAAAGGTTAGTGAATGAAATGTAGTAGTGTTTTTTTGGTTTTATTGAAATATCATATGGAGGTGAAATTTTGAAGTATTTTAATGAATGCATAGGCACTGACTATGCTGGCCAACATTCTTCACTATCTTGAACTTGTATTTTCACTTGCTGCTGTGTAAAATGGACCTGAAACTTTGTGCATATATATGACTTTGTCCAGTATAGGCATGGAAAATTAAGATGTGTACGTTGACATATACAAATGTATCACTTTATCCGTGCTTGTATATGTGGAAATAGGCTCAGACATTGCATAAGTAGGTTTCTTCCAAAGGTAAAACTCAGAGATCAGCATTTAGGATAATCAGCCCAGTCACCTTAGATCCTCTGTTTAATGAATGAAGAAAATGAAACATTTCAAGGTAGCAGTTCAGGCTTTAAGTAGACTGGAATGTTTGATTCGGGTGCCTCGAATTAAATCCAAATATGAAGAGCACATGGGTCTGTGAAAATGTCACTACAGGCTAGATCTCATTTCTCAGCAATGACTTGGGATAATTTACTTGCTGAGACTCAATTTTTTAAATAAAATTTGCCTGTGTTTTTAAAACAGATTCCAGTTATTAGAAAAAAGTGATGCTAAAGGTAGGTACCTCATACTGAAAAAATGCCCTGATTTTCTCAAGTGCTTCTCTCCAGTGGCTTTTCCTGAAGTTACTAGAAGATACTTTGTTTCAACACTTGCGAAAAAAAGGTCACTTATTTGGGAATCTAAGACACTTTTATGGGTTTGACTGTGTTCAATTAGCAAGTCTACTGTCATGTGAGATGCTATAGGTTACCCTACCTGGACTCCAGCTACCACTTCAGAATAGCACAGATGAAACCTCTCCTAAATGCATTTCCACACATGCAGGCTCAACGTGGCAGTCTCATATATGGAGGGCATCTGGGTGGCACCAGATACCTCTGTGTGGGCAATGGGATCTAGCCTTCAGAACGGCCTCGCTTAGATCTTGTTCCTTAAAATTGTGCCTAACAGCTTGCATTTTCTTTCCAGAATCATATATTTTCACATATTTTTAACTTTAAACTTTCCTTGAAAATGTATGGATATTAATTAGGGAATATTTTCTGAAATGGTGTGCAGTTTCCATGGGCAAATCAGAATGACTCTTCTGTTGGGAAACCTAAATGATATGTATATGCAGCATCCTTTGTAATGTGTACTGCTAGTGATAGCTTAGATGTGAAAGGTTCCCTTTATGGAAAAAGGTACTATCAAAATAGAAAAAAAAAAGCAAAATGCTATTTTTGAGTGAACAGTTGTTTGCTGAGATGCCATGGAGGTGCAGTCACCTGGAGGAGTTTATTCCATGTCACAGGATGCTAACAGCACATGTGCTGTATAACCAGATTTTAGGCAATAAAACACCTCCATCAGCAAGACCGCACATAATTAGAGAAACTGCAGCTGGTGTTACACAGGTCTCTAGTATAGGTGATTTTTACAAGGTGATGACATCTGTCAACACGGGTTGTGCCAAATCTGTGCTGTTTCCCTGCTATCAGCATTAACATGAATCTGCTGCTGTGCATTAGCTGACTGTACTCTCAGACTAGTACCCTGTGCCTTGTTTCAAAGGTCGGGTTTATTTTCCAGAGCTCCTGGACCACAGATGGCTCAGCACTCCCAAATTTGCCTGAGGGTTTACATTAAAAGCCTGATGCAGACAGGTTAATAGTTTTCTCCAACTATTGAAATGTGAGTTTTCTGTATAAATCTGACCTGCCTCTGAGTCATCAGGGGAAGCAGAAATCTGTTCATTGGTTCATGAACTGAGATGTGTGGTGGAGCCTTGGTGGCCTCTTCAGTGGTGAGAGCATTAGGAGGTCACCTTTGTTCTCATGTCTGTCTCAGGCAGGCAGTGTGAGTTACTCTCACGTGTTAGCAGACACAAGGTAAGGGTGAGTATGAAAGCACAAGCACAATAGGAAATAATTCAGTGTGGCAAGGGCTTTCAAATTAGTGGGTAATATTTCCTGATAATTGGAAACATTTGAGCCAGCTGGTGCAAATAGACTTGATGTCAGTGGAGTGACCCTGGTTTTCATCAGCTGGGAATCTGGATTGAATTGGTTCTCGGCTGATTAGGGGTGAGTTAGCTGAGTGACAGGGCTCAGCTCATTGTATTTCAGTGCTACATGTGCCTAATGCAATCAGCATGAGTAACAGGGGAGCTCACAGAGTGGCTGTTGAGGTGCTTTGTCATGAGGTATAATTGAACAATTAATCAGTTTTAAATCAATACAAAGCTAATTTAAGGAGACACAGGCTTTGGAAGGGCCTGGAGATTTTGTAGAGCCAGATATTGATTATAAACACTCAGGCTTGTAGCATTTCAGCTGCTATTTTCGTATTGGACTTCTTCAGTATATGCAAAGAAGCAAGAGCCTGAAATTGGCTAACAGGGGCCTCACTGGTTCCTTTAACTTCGTCACTGGTCAAAAAAACCTGAAGTCCTGCCTAAAATTTGGTGAGGATTCTGTTGAGTACCCCTGGTGTGAGAGCAAGTAGGACATTAACAAGAATGTAGTGTGTAACAGATGTTAAGCATTAAGGTCAATAGGCCATGGGCCAGGGCTTGTGAAAAGCTGCATAATTCCAATGAGTAGGTCAAGGAACCAGGCCAGGGCAAGGACTCTAATCTTGGATACCTGTATATGTAAATTTGTGTTACTTATCTTGGTATCTGGTACAGGTGCTCTCTTTGCAAGGCAGGATTGTTCCCACCATCTCTCCTGTTAGCTGTACAGGCAGCCCCTGGAATGCTCTTCTACTGTGTGTATATCTGGTGGTAGCTGAGGGTGTGAATGTGTGTTTATGTGGGAGAACTCTGCTTCTGCACTGTGGTAAGGAGCAGGCTCAAGATCCTATGGCAGGATCCCTACTGGGATCCCTTCTAATCCCATTAATTTCAGGGAGAACATTAAACAGAGTGAGAACAAAACTCAGTCATTTTATCAAGGTCAGAAGAGGGCCTAAGGAGATAGAAAGGCAATAAAAGAGAAAGCATGAAAATACATATTATTTGGGTCAGTGTATGTCTTCCAGCCATAGTACTCAGAGAAAGCTGCCTTACCTCCTGCAGGACTGTGGTTGAATGGATTACCTTTGGCTAGACCCTCATGGGTAAGGGAGAGCAGTAGGTAACCCAGCTCTTGGCTTACAGCAAAATGTGTATGAGAGGTCAGTCCTGCGCCATCACTGAGGCCAGCTGGCATGGCTCAAACCAGGCCTAACACATCCTCATTGCTTTGTGTGTGCACGGGCAGCCCTGCAGAAAGGTGGCTCCTGGGTGCAGCTGACATCTGGCCCGACATGGGATGGGTTCATGGAGAGAAAACTGAGCTTTCCCCTCAGGCAGGTAGGATGATGTGCTGGGTGCTGCTGTGAGCAGTCACAGGGAGACGGGGCTGAGGGCAGGAGGCTGCAAACATTGGCCCCAGGGAGCGCCCAGTCAAGCTTAGGTTTTAGAATAAGAACGTACTGAGTACTTTGAAACTGTAATGAGGAATAGATGGAGGGATTACAGCTAGTAAAGGCCTTATGTGTTTTCTGAGAACTTGATAAATAGGAAAATAGGAAGAAAGGATGGGCTTACAGGCTGACAGGGCTCCACCATTCAGGCTGGATTTGCTTGGTCTGGAAGTCAGCAAGGAGGGGCCAGCTCCTGCTTTGTGCATCTCCCTGAGCTGCCTGGACTTAGCAGGAAGACATAATACCAGGGATCATTTCAACGTTTTATCCTGCATGTATCTTGGGGTATTTTAGCCCTGTAATTGTGAATAAACAAATTCTATGTGTGTGTGAGCAGTCATACCCTCTGCCTGAGGATGTATTTGCTCATTCTAGACTCCTGAAGGAGTTATATCTTCATCAGAGAGCCTTATTCATTTTGTGTTGACAACATGAATAACATGAACAGATCTCTTTCTTTTTCTTCTTGCCCCAGGAAGCACTGTTTTCATCACAGCCATTTTGAAATGCAGCATACACAGCTTAAATAGCTTAGAATTTACTTTTCTTTTAAGCTAGAAAACTGCAATATTGGTCCCTGGACCAAACTGGGTATCTTGTCAGTAGACTAAAGAGTAAGGCAAATAAGTAAACTAATATGAATTCATATGTACATAGATTATGAACAGAAGACATTTGTAATTCTCATTCTGTAAGAATACAAAGCTGTGTAAATAACCAAATCTTTGAAATAAATAGCAATACTTGTAGGGATTTGAATACAGGGGGTTCTCGACAACTGGCACTCAACACTAGCATTTCTTATGGATTTCTGAAATTTGAAACTGTCATCTTCCTTGTTTTTTTATGGCTGCCAGCATAAATCCTTCCAATCTTTGGAAGGCAGAAAGAGAGGTGTGGTGAGCTGCCTATAAAACTGGTTTCAGGCTTTGTTTCCGCTCCTTCCCCGTGTCTACCATCAGCTAAGCTGGGCGCTTTGGAGTGCAAGGTCAAGAAAAAGCAAGTCTGTATGCACATTCAGATACACAGTTCCTACATCTTCTCAGCACTTTGGGGGAGCCTAACTAGAAGTTTTATCTACCAGAAAGCACAGTTTAGATCAAGCTGAAATGTTTTCCTGATTAGCTAAGGAAACCTAAAAAGAAAAACAGTGATTCACAGAACCTTACACAAGGTTTTTTAAACTTCACAAACTTTACATGCTTGCTTTAGCCAGTATTGCTTGTCTGATTTGACTACAAGCAATCCTGTTTGCAGTGGTGGCTGGGTTACTCCAGGGATGAACACAGGCTAACCACAGCATCCCAAGAAATTCCCCCAGAGAAGAGGGCATCCAGGCTTTCAGTCCTAGCCGCTGCAATACAGCTGTGAAGCCATGCTTGATTTTTGGCAATTGCTGGTGAAAAGCCTAGTCCAGACATACTCTATTACTTCCTTTTCCTGAAGTTTTTGTTTAAATACAATTTAAGAATACACTTACATGGCAACACCTTTGAATTTTGTCTTGGAACAGGTGTGAACTCTTTTCAAGTCTACATGGCGTACAAAGATCTCTACCAAATGTCCGACAGCCAGGTATTGCTCTGAATGCTTTTCATTGCTGTGATCTGTCCTCTCTTTTCTCATCTCCCAACACTTGAGGAGTTGCTGAGGTTGAATCCCAGAGAAACATTCTCACTGGCCTGATTGGCAATGGGAGAAATGTGCAGTGGTGACCTACTCTCTGGAGGGTCAGCGCTGAGCTGTGTAGAACACCTGCATGTGTTTCTTCAAGTGTATGACATTCCCCTTCTGCAGAGATCTTCTGGTGTCTCCCAAACATTGCAGCCACTCAGCTCTGCTCAGGATTTCCCTCATTTTATTTTGCAATACCTTTCGAGGACTCTAGGTCAGAGAGGGAGAAAAAGATGAAGCACTCGAGGCAGCGGCAGTTCTGAGGTTTCAAGAGTTTCTTGATTGCTGTAAGCAGCTAAATGGAGTTGCTCTTTGGGGGAGGTGGCCTTTTCTCATTAGGGCTGGAGATAACAATGAGCTTGTTTGTCCAGAGCTCATTACAGATTCCAGACTCTTCAGCTTTCCTATTCATACATATCAGGCCACTGTAAATGGACAATGGCATCTGTTAGTAATAATAATGTTTGCTTATTCAGTTGAGAAAATGTTTCTTTCTTACTTATTCCCAGAGCTACAGCTCTTGGTCTCTTTAATAACTGTTGTTACACTTCCAATACATGTGGTTTTAATTGGAATTTTAAACATAATAATTTATAAATATTCTCTGAGAGGCAGTGCCTGTTAAATTCAACTCCCTGTTGGAATTGCCAAGAGGAATACATCAAAATGTTTAATGTGTGGCTGGACTAATGGCTGTTACCTTGTTTAAATGTCCATGTTACAAGCTGTGTGTTGCAGCCCATTCAATGCTGCCTGAAGTGCCCTAGTGCAAAAGTAGACACTGAAGAACCTATGTCTTCAATATTTAATCTGTGCTTGAAAACTGGGCTCCCATGTTACTGAAGTCTGGTTTAAAAAAGGGACACGTAAGCTGAATACCTTTTGCAAAGGAAACTGTATTTCAGTAGATGTGTGCTCAGAAATTACCAGTAAAAGCAACGGGATCAACAATTGCCCTTCTTTTTGGATGGGTGTTGAATCTTAGAAAGCAATTAAAAACCCAGGGATGCTCTAGAGAAAGCATTGCAGCTTCTAATTGCAGAATTAAAGATGTTGGTGAAAGCTCAACAATGACTGCTCTAAGAAGATGGTGCAAAATGTCTGCACTTCAGAAAAGAGATGTTCTAGCCATACTAAAAGTGTTTGTAGTACACGGCAATAATTCTATTTTACATTTGCTAAAACTACAGAAAAGAGGGTCACTAAACGTAGGCCTGTGTGGGAGGGCATGGTGAGGTGGCCCTGCAGTGCAGGGGCTGGGGCAGACTCTGTCCCAGGGAAATCCAGCCCTGCTCGGGGCTGTCGACCCTATCTTGGTGCAGCTGGTGTGTACAGGGGTGGGTGAGTCAACGCCCATCAGTGAAGCTCAGGTTCTGTGTAGAAAAGAGATCATTTGCTATTCACCGATATAATTAGCAGTGTAGAAGGTACAAAATTGAGGTGAACAGGGAGGTCTGAGTGTTAAGTAATGTGTTTTCCTTATTCAGCAGTGTTTCCTTCTTTGTACTACCTGCAGCTTTATGAAGCCTTTACCTTTCTAAAGAGTCTTGGGGCTGTTATCCTGGTCCATGCTGAAAATGGAGACTTGATAGCTCAGGTGAGTGAACCGTCATTTTTGCTTCACTACGTGAGATGATAGATACAAGGGAGGAGAAGTAAAATAGGCCAGTCAGAGAATGGATAGGAAGAAGGGAACTCCTCGGAAAGAGCCTTAATTGAGCCTGATGCCCTGCACACTGCTGGTATAAAGCCTGGGATGAGAGAATGGAGGCCCTTTTGCATTAATTGGCAGAGCATCCTTGAGATAGGGCAATGATCCAGGCAGCTCCTTGCCTTGGCAGTAGATGAGGACTAGATAAGGAGGGCAGAAGGAAGCAAGAAGATTTCTTCTGAATCCAGCAGATACAAGTGAAGCAGAACAATGTAAAGCCTTGTTCACAGATTTTGGGTACAAAAAGTGGATCTGAAAGCTTTATATGAACATCTTTTGCTGCAGTTATCAGCATAAGCAACACAGTGAGTTTGGAGCGGGTATTAAAGCTCACAGACCTATTTATTTTTGAGAATATTCTTATAAATCTCTGAAGTTTGAGAGTAAGAACTACTGTGATCTTGTAGACATTTCAGAAATACCTTTTTAAGTGTAATCCATGCTCTTAGAAGAGGCATCTCAGAAACAGAAAGCTGGGCTCAAGGTCAGAATGTTCCATTAAAGCATCCTGGATCTCCAGTGCAGTCCTTGCAGGTCAGGTGCCCTGGGAGCTGCTGTCCTACTGGACTGTGCCATGCTCTGATCGGTGCCACAACACATGGAAACATGGAAAGAGGCAACCCAAGGACAGCAGTTAATAGCAAACCTCCCACTGGTCTTTCAGAGGCCAGGATTCCCCTGTAAAACAGAAGGGGCAGGTTTGGGTGGGTGTTACTATGATGCTACATTTGTGACAGATGAATCTTTGAAGGGTGTTGCAGAGATGTCTCACTCCTCTGATCCCTCGTACGTGCATCGGGCCCCTCTTAGGTTGGTGAGGCTCTGAGTGAGCCATCTGATTTATCTGCTGAGCTGCTTATCTGCTGTCTTATCTGCTAAGGACTGGGCTGCAGAGCTGACAAGGAAATTACAGCAGCTAAAGCTGTCTTTGAGATCTGGACAAGGCAACCCACCTTGTCTCATGGCTAAGGGAGAACCTCAAGGGAATGTTTAAGTGGTTGGGCAGTGTGTAAGAACTCTTGCCTTGGGTGTATTTTGTTTTTTCCGCTGTGGGAAAAACACATCTCCATCTGCCTGGTTAGAATTTACCCCCTTTGAGATCTGCCTTTTGCTTTTGAGTTTGGCCAAAATAACCACTGGGATCAAAAGTTACTAGTAAGGAGTCAGCAGGCACATACAGGGCAGTCATGTCCTTCCCCCACTAAAACTAGGTGACAACCCTCATTTGAATTCAAAAGAGGAAAATAGCTGATTTCTCGTGAAGTTTAGCATGAATAAAAACTATTAAATACATAATTTATAGTTTTAATACAACATAAAATATCCAGTAGAATTAAAATGACTAATAATAAGCATGGTTAAGTCAATATTACTGTAGGAATGGCAAAATAAAACAAATCAAATGGCACCTGTGGTGTTTTGATACATTGCCCATTAAAATCAAGGCATGCCCATGGAATTGCATTTTTGATAGAAATCTATTTCAGTTACATTTTTCTCTGATCAGCCTTAATATAAAGCCAGCAAATATGAACAAACAGGAGAGAAATATTATTAGGAAAAGAGGAAGTAGTAAATAAATGTAAATTTTGTTATACATCAACATATTTGTTCACCATTGCCATGTTTCATAAAATCAGTCTTTCTCTATGCTTTTATTTAGAAGAATTATTTGGGTAGTGAAAAGAAAGCTGCCTGCACATAGGTTTTGTAGGACTGTCCTGTGTGAAAATACAAATTTGATCTTGTCAAACAAATATTCTAGTTTATTAGCACTATCAAGTCCTCTTACAGCGGGTAATTTATCATATGATCTGATTTTATTACTTCCTTCAAGATGCAAGTCTGTCCTACTTTGTTTATCTATTCTGTGTCAACTTGCTATTTTTATATGGTTGTAACTTCATTTTATTGCTGTATTTTAATTATCTGAAGTCTTTAACTGGAACTGCTCAGAGCTGGTGCATTAATGATCCAGCACAGCTGTTTTTAAGAATACCTATGAAACCTTATGTTTTTCTAACCAAAATGTTCTTACACAGTCAGATGAATATGTTCCTGTTAATGCCTCTTCAGCCTTGATTGATTGCAGCGAAGGCTAAAGTATATATGAATGTTAACTTGTTCAGTTTTACTGGAATATGTTGGTAATGTATGAGCTTTTCACCCTCAGGGACCTGGGATCAGATATTTATTAGTTGACACATTCAAATATGTTCAGTAACTTCATCCTGGTCCCTAGGGGACGTTTGTCTGTGTCACAGAGCCATTACATCGTTGAGCTGGGCTCGTTAGAGCCCTGCAGGCAGGGCAGGCCAGGGCCAGAGGTACAGCAGCAGCTCTGGTTCCACTCCTGCTCTGCTGTCAGGCCTGGACCCACCTGAGATGAAAAGGGGTTGAACACCAGTTTCAGCAAAAAGGGAAATTTATTCCAATACTACTACTTGGACTTAAGTGAAGCTTTCTGTCTATTTAAAAATAAATTATCTCACTGCTATGAAGCTGGATAGCACAGAATTTTTTCTGACAAACCCTCATTGGTCCTGAGATGGGCTTTTTGATGGGGACACGGTGCCCTTGCAACTGGAGGGCACTGTTTTGATTTATAAAATCGTAATTTTACTGATTCACTGTGTCGGAATAAAGTGTTACAGAAAACTGAAAGTGTCAGCAATGCTAAAAGTTTGAGAAAGTGCTTTGTGGACTGCAACCAGAGAGGAACTTGAGCAAGTAAATAAGGAATGGCAGGCCGGAAGTACCCATAATTACTGTTTAGTGTATTGGTTGAAGCCCATTCCCTGGGCTGGTGTCGTGGTGTCAAGTAGGACTGTCTGGAGGGCAGAGGAGGTTTCCGATGATGCAGCCCGACGGCTTGGGGCACAAATATGCTCAGTCACACAGCAGAGACCAGTGCTGGCTGTGCTGGTGTGGTGTGGGACCAGTTTAGAGCCAGTGTTTTCAGCGTTCAGTGGCTTTTGCAGTTGCGTTTACACTGACACTAAAAGGGGCAGTCAGACCATGTGGCTGTTCATCTCCCTGAGCACACCGGCTGCAAGGGTCTCATCCTGGAGCTGAGTCAGCATTTATCTCTTACATTGCAGGAGCAAAAGCATATTCTGGAGATGGGAATCACAGGACCTGAGGGACACGCCCTGAGCAGACCAGAAGAGGTAAGAGACTTCACTCATTTTGTCATTTGTGGAAGTGTTTTGTCAAACACGTAGTGTCGGTGCTTGGCTTCTCCATGTGCAGATGATGGACGGGTGCATCAGGGAAGGCAGCAGTCTGCTTCTCCCACTGCCTCTTCCAGTATTATTCAAAGTCTGAAAAGTCCATGTCCTTTCAACTTGTTTGTTTGCCTGAAAAGCCATTTGGATGCTGCAGCAGGTACATTCCCTTAGTCCAGGGATAAACACGTCCTTGTACATTCGAGAGTCGCAGCTCCTGCTGCCCTGCACACAGGTGTCCATGTAGTTTTTAAGTGTGACCTTTGTGTTTTGATTTGTGGTGACAAAAAAATGGGCTTATCAGGCTAAAAATCAGCAGTGCAGCTTGAGGGTTAGGCGTCAGAGTAACTGCATTTATTAAAACGCTTTGGCTGAAAACCTCCTATGAGATGCATGTGCACATCTATACCGTGCATATGCATACACCCACGCATAGATCTGCTTTGATGCTGGCAGATATATTGGTGTCAGAAATGCAGGCTGTAGAGATGCAAATACGTGAGAATGGAAAGATGCTGTGAGGCAGCTCATTTTATGCAACTCCCTTATAATAAAATCTGGGGTCTGGTGTGGATCATCTCAGGCATCTGGAAAGGGTTTATTTAATGACAAGGAGAATGTGGAGACATGAGACTGTCCCTTAATGTACACAGCTCAGACTGTTAATGGGATGTGGAGGGCGGTAGTGGGAAGTGACTGCTTTCCTAGAAGACTAAAGAGACGCGGTCCTGGGGATTTGAGACTGAACTTGAAGAGATGTTTGTGGTTTGCAGATCTTTATTTAACTTCTCCCCAAGGCAAAAGGAATCAGCTTAATTGGACACATTCTTCTATTGAACTGTTTATGTACTTCTTCATTTTGCTGTTCAACTTCTACTAAAATTATTCTAAAAGGATTGTTTCCTTTTAATGAGAATAAGGGCCTAAGGAAAATCTGCATTTGCAGTTTCCAGAAATGAATTTTGCTCAGCTCTAGTGCTGAGGTACAGAGGCTCTGCCTCCTTCCCTGCTCTTCTAAAGGTGCATTTGGGGTTTCCAGAGAAAATGTTTTGATACAAGTCCTAGGACAACCTGAAGCAGTCTGATGTAAGGAAAAATATTTTACAAAACTGTAAAAGATTAAGCCATGAGATTTTGGAAGGCCGAAGTTGCTCAACTTTTCTAGCAAAACTCTTGCACAGAAATTTCTGTACCACTGAGTCACTATTTTCAGTTACAACAGGGTTTTTGGTATTAAAATGCCAATACTGTGAGTCCATCTGGGAAGGATCTGGTATAAAAGTGATGGCTGGGGAAAGGACTCTCCAGAGCTGCTGGGAAACACTGCTCCTCCATCTGAAGATGCTTGCTTTGTATGCCTACGTCCCAGATGGCTCCCTGGGAGGAGATTGCCTCTATGCTTGCTGACAGAGGGGACTTACTGGGCACTGCTTCAAAGGCTTCTATGGATTATGGGCTAAATTCAGCCCAGAGTGCTGAAGTTGCTGTTTGAGAATTCTATACATTCACTGTCACCATTATGTAAAGATTAGGGTAAGCTGCAGGAGGGAGCTCAGAGGTTGTCTCTGTGCAGGGGCAAAGTTTTCTTGCTTTGTTCTCCTTCCAACTGCGAGAGTAAGAGTCTGAAACAGGAAGGTGGGAGGGAGGTAAGGAGGAGCTGCACCAGCTGCTTGGACGCGACCTTTCCTGTGGTGCAGGGAGCCAGGGAGCTGTGTTTGTGCTGGGGCAGCTGTACCCTGCTAGTGAGTACAGCCTGGCTGTGGTTACTGCTGATGCCAAGTGTTTGAGGTTGGGTTAGCTCCCTCTTTCCCAGCACTGTGTCTCTCTCTATGGAAAATGCAAAATCAACCCCTGAAGAGTTGTTGTTGAGAAGTTAGAAATATGGCTTAGTCCTCCAGTTCATTTTTTCTTCAGACTGCTTTTGCAGTTAAATTTTCCCTCCTTGTTTTGCTCAGCTTGAAGCAGAAGCAGTTTTCCGTGCCATCACGATTGCCAGTCGAATAAACTGCCCAGTGTACATCACCAAGGTGATGAGCAAGAGTGCAGCTGATATCATTGCACTGGCCAGGAAGAGAGGTAAGTGACTTCCTTTGCTCCCCCAAACTCATTTTTTTGTTGAATAGAAGCTCAATGAAAAAACCTGTACATCTTGACCTAAACGACAGGCTATAGGGAGATGTTACCAAAGAATGGTAGCACCATCACAGACTAAATATTTATGGCTGGGAAGGATGAGGGGAAATCCCTTTATATTTTTAAGCTGAGGAGCTGTCCTCTTGAAGACTGAATTGTAACTCTTCTCTATATTGTTTTCCCTTTTATTTTACCTTTAGACTGCTTTATCTCTGTTCATGGGAGGGAGATACTTAATTCCTAATGGGATCTAGCACATCCTCCATGCCAGTACTTCAGGTTGTCACACTCTGAGATGTGGCTCGGACAGTGACACTGCTGTTAGAGATGCTTGGAGCTCTCTCCTGGCCTTGCTGCTGGAAGCTGACACCCTCTGATGTGCACTGCAGGTTGGCTCTGCTTGCTGGGGCCATGGTGGGATCCAGGTTACAAAGCACCCAAAAGGGCCTCGTGAGCCTGAAGGCAGCTGCTTCCAAAGTTATGTTTGCAAGTCAGGGCTGTTCTGCTGGCTGGGACTACAAAGCTCATGAGCAATATGGAAAAGCCAAAGAGCAAATTATTGTCTTGGTATTTGTATTCTTGGAGACTTGGAGTGTGCTGCTGGGGACCATATGCTGCTATCTGCTGGTGCTGTGCCCATCCTGGGAGTAGTAAAAAGGCATCTGTCTGCTGAAGTGATCCACCATCCAGTGCACTCCGAATTGGAGCAACAGAGAGAACGTGGCTGTGATTAAAACAGTACAAATTAAAAGCGGGTCTGAACTGTCTCCTTCTGGATTAGAAAGAAAGGTTTGTAAATAGGCTGATCAAAAGCATGTAGAGCTCAGAGAGACTCCTGATTAATTTTTTATCATACAGACAAAGCCAGGGCTGTTTAATTTGCTGGGAGCTGCACTAGCCATGTAGCAATGCGTGAATTATACATGGCTGCATGCAGCAAGTAGTGTCATGTGCTGAAGAGAGAGTGGGTTGTAATTAGTTCCTGAATATCCTTGCTTTCTCCAAGGTCCTCTTGTTTTTGGAGAGCCGATCACTGCCAGCTTGGGGACAGATGGGACACATTACTGGAGCAAAAACTGGGCCAAGGCTGCAGCTTTTGTGACCTCACCACCTCTGAGCCCTGACCCTACCACTCCAGACTACTTAAATTCGCTCTTAGCATGGTAAGACTTCATTTTTTTTTTTTCAGGCTGATGGCAAGGCAAGTGCAAAAGCCACATGGGATGAAGTGTCTAGGGATCTGCCTGGTTTCCTTTAGACCAGTCTCATACAGGAAACAGCAGAGAAGGGAAAGAGAAAACCAGGGATAGTTGTATCCTCATGCTTAGGATGTCAATCAAGTGAGCAGTCATGGACACTCCAGTTGCCGGTTGGCTTGACAGAGAGGCTATTGAGGAATTAATAATTTTTCTTTCTGCTTTTCAAGTGATGCCTAGTTGTACAACTAGATTGTCAGGACTTCAAACTGGCTTCCTCCCTAGTTCTCGGTTTTCTTTAGCTGAATTGTTGATATATGATGGGATGGCATCCCCATTGTCCAGTATAAGCAACAGCCTGGTGGATAAACCCATCTTTGAGAATGGACTCAGTTTTAAGCCCCAGTCATATTTGACAAGCACAGCTCCTGCAATGAGGGCTATTCCTGAATGCAGAGATACCTAGAACCAAGAGCAATTTCTTGGGGCAATTTATGTCAAAGCTGGTGCAGGGCTCTCAGCTGTGAGTTCTTCTGAAAATTGGCTTGTCCTAAACTAACTTGTGTTTGTAGCAGAGTTCCATTGGTTTATCTCCTGCATATTGAAAACTTCTGACTTGGTAGTTTGCCTTCATCTGGGAGGGACAAAATCATACAAGTTTACTTGTGTCCAGATCTTGCAGCCTTGTTATTTTTAGCTTGCCTTGTGTCTTCATGGGCTCCAGCTGGAAGACGGCGAAGATAAGTGGTACATGTAGAGCAGGTATGTCAGGAGAAAGAGGCCAGAGTGGATCACAAAGGACACTGTCAGGGACTTGGGTGGAGACAGCTGGAGACTGAAGGCCATCACTTGACAGGCCAGGGATGTGAGCTGACTGCCTTCAGGTTGGCAGGGAGAGTTTAATCACTAGATAGGTGAAAGGAATGTGGACAGCAGAGGAAGAAGTGTCTTTCTCATATAGAAAAGAAGATACCAGCAATGCCTTGCCAGAAATCCAGACTGTAAACCCATCTCTGAAAGTATTTCCTGCTTGTAGCCAACTGTGGGTCTTCTTCAGCTGAAGCAAAAGACCATCTGCTCTGAAATGATATAGAAATTCACAGCTGAAGCCCCACCAGGATAGATTGCTAGGGCTGGAGTGAGGAACTCAACTTACCATTCAAATCCTTATTTACCTTCCTGTGGTGGCACCCACCTCACCTGCTGCCTCTCCTTTCTGGGGTTTCCAGTGCTCTAGACAGAGCAGTGGAATTTGAACCTTGGGAGTGCCCATCCTTAGAGCAGCTGCCTGGGAGGTGGGTGGGCACACACCACACACATGTGACAGGAAGATGCCATCAGTCAGTGCCACATCTCCCCTTGCACACAGTGGGTCAGGCTGTGCAGCCCACCCAGGCTTTAACTCAACTGCTCTAAAGATGCTGCAGTTGAGCTCTGAGTTACATGTGGCTCTGGTAAGAATATGCAGCAGTTTGTTCTCTTCTGACAGTCTGATGGCAAAAAGGGTTTTCCATAAATGAGCTTTTTGCTCCAAACAAGGACCTAGAAAAAATTACTTTCTTGGTCTGATTCATCACTATCAGCACTGTAAAGGGTGAAGCTCACTGTGTGAGGGTAAGGCTCTTAGCCAGCACATGTAAATGTGTATCAAAATGTTTGACTCTTTACTCTGTTAGAGTGCCTTTATATGCTTTCTAGAAGAGAGTCCCAAAATAATAGCATGTGGGTCAAAGCAGGTTAGCTAAAATAGCAAGAACATTTTTAGAATTGGAAGCCAAATAATGATTTTTTAAAACTAACATCCGAAAGACAAACTGAGGACTTACAGAAGTTTTCATTTTCTCCAAGCATGCAAAAATGGCTTTTATTTTCCTAGTGGCTTAAAGATCTTAAATGACAGCAGCTTAGCCTGCTTTCAGTTTTAATACTTTAAATCTATACTGTGAAACTAAAAAAGGAACCATATATTTTATCAGTCTGCTCTGCATTTGCGGGGAATTTTATGCAAGGATGATGGTAAAGACAGTATTTCACGTTTCTATTGCACTGCTGATTTGGATACCAATATTTTACATTCATTAAAAAATCCTTACAACATCCTTCCTCTGCAAGCACGCAGCATACTGCTTGTGCTCTTTTCCACAGGAAGCGTTGATTTTCCACTGAAAAGCTGAATGCGTAAAACCCCATCATGTCTCATGGGATTTGCAGATTGAATTTGCCTCATGAGATTTGGTCCTTGTGTCATCCATGGGCCATGAACCTGAGTTAGCTTTGATCTTCCATGGTGTGCTGCTGCATTACTGCAGCTGTGATGTGCCATCTCTCGTGAATCAGAAATGTGAGATCTCGGTGCTACACAGAAGATGCAACTTGCCATGAAAGCCTTGTTTAAGGGGAAGAATAAGATGACAAGATATTGATCTGGCATTTAGTTCGTGATGATCCCTTCCTGTCTCTCATTCTTTAGTTGATGTGATGCTTATCCCCCGTTTGACAGTAGAGCATGTCCAGGCAGTAGGAGTGCCCGTGGGGTTAACCAGGAGGTGTTGGGCAGCTCTCAAGTGACACACTTCAGTTTCAGAAGTCTTCTATTGATTTGACTGGGGAGTGCAGTTCATGGCAATGATGTGATTAATGTCAGAGGAGCAGGAATATGGAGTTAAGAAAGCAAGTCTTTCTTATCTTTCAGGTGCAGGAATTAGTAGTGTGGTGTTAAAAGCACAGCATAACCTCTGGGAAGTGGGCAGTGATACAGGGCCTGGCTGTGACAGCCAGGTTTTCATGGTTATATCAATCAGAGAGCAGAAAGAGAGAGGCCACAGGAAGCTTTGCTGATTAGAAGAGCATCAAAAAGGAAGAAATGACATTGCAACCTTCTGACTTTATTGTTATGTTAAAGTAAATGAATGTTTAACTGATGAAATTGGCTTAATCCTTTGGAGTAACACCAGGCAGTTGTTAATAATCAGGAGTAGCTAAAGCATCGCGGCCTTTTCTGTACTGAATTCATGGGTTTGGCTTCTGCTAAAAACTGGATGGATGGCTTGTGAGCATGGTGAAGAAGCAGAAAAGAGGCCAAGGACTCTTCTCTGTCAGCAGTCATTAGGGCTGGCAGCCCAAAAAATGGCATTAGAATTACTCATGTATGACACTTTTTTCTTCTGTACTTGGCTATTTGTGAGCTTGCTTGATCTAGATTTGTGGACCAGAATAATTCAGTTTTTTCAGAGCTGGAATTTACATTATTGGTTAAAGGAAAGGATGACAGGCTCTTGGGGACATCACCCTTATAGAGTGATGGAAGAGAAATTATACTGAGTTCTAATGTGCTTGCCTCCTATAAGCTTAAGAGCTAAAAAAAATCACATATCTTGTGGATATTGGCGAACCTTCTTTTTTGTCTTTCTATTTTTGCAAGATTCTGCATATTGATTATGTTCTTCCTCCCTATTCCTGGGAGCAGCTGTGATCCAGTTCTGCTCTCTGCAAAAAAAAAATTTCTCTAGGCTGAAAAACCCAACTTCTTAAATAAAAGCATTATTAAATGGTAGCTCTTTTTTCATTTTTATCCATGCCTTTTTCTGTGTAAGACCCTTAAGTCAGATAAGTCCAGAGCACGTGTTTGACTTGCACTATGCCTTTTGTTGTTTAATTAGAAAGGTACCTGATAAAAAACTTGCTTTTTTTTATTTTCTTGGTTCTGTTTTGGAAGGTCAGATGAGAAGTATTTATGTAAGTTTTGCAGGAAAGATACGTGTGCAGGAGAGAAATGCAGGGGAACATGTTTGAAGGTCGTGACTTTGCGTTGTGAAATTTGCCGTTATTTTCTAAGGTGGTTGTGAATTAATTTATCTTTAGAGTGGCAGACATTTCATACAAGCTTCCTATCATTTCCTTAATCCTGGAGTAATCCTTTGTCCTGGTTAGTGGGCTTTTGCCTGATCTCTGTTGATAAGCAGCCTGGAACTGGAGGGGGCTGTAATCCAGGAGTGCAGGGTGCTCCTGGGGGAAAGTGGAGATGTCCAGTGCCATTGTTGCTCTCAGTGATCTGTAGCCAACGTGGAAAGGCTGCTGGAATGATTTACAGCCTGTGCCTCTGGTGTGTAGGCTTGAAAGGTCCATTCACAGCCTGTCTGAGACCAAGGTCACCTTGGTGATGCCTGGTCTAAACCTTCTGTGTGTTAACTCCACAGTGGGGACCTGCAGGTGACGGGAAGTGGACATTGCCCCTATAGCACTGCCCAGAAAGCCATTGGAAAGGACAACTTCACTATGATTCCCGAAGGGGTCAATGGAATTGAGGAAAGGATGACTGTTGTCTGGGACAAGGCTGTAGTAAGTAATTACTTACTTTTATAGACGAAAAGAAAATGGAGTGTTGGCTGAATAATGAAAGCCAAGAGACTCTTGGCCATTGCTTAAGTGACTTTCTGATATATCTCTGAGAATTCCCTGAGAGAATGCTACTGTGAGGTGAATTGTTTATTTCAAAAACCTCTTTCAGTTTTTTAAACTCAGGGCTGTGTTTCACTTCTGACATTGTAACAGTATTGTGTTTTATTAGACCTGAGGCTTCCCAGACTCCACTGCTCTATTTTCCGTTTGTGTCAGAGTGGAAGCTTCTGAGAGATGTGGTATCTGGAGCAATTTAATGGTTTTGAAGTGGACCTCATATAAACGTGATGAATGGATTGTTTGAATTTGGGAAGTGTCTCATCGTTTTTGAAAAATTACAAATGGATGGCAGCCAAGCCTGAGGCTAAATGATAAAATGCTTTGAAGGAGAGCGTTGCACATAATTCATACTGGCATACTTTGCAGTGGAGTGCCAGTATAAGTCAGGAATTTTTTGATGGTTCCATGGATTCTAATGCATGATGATATTCTCCCTCTATTGTCTGTCTCCATGTGCAAACCACGCAATGCACATTGCAGACTGGGAAGTGGCAGTATTTACAGTGTTCTGATGAACACTTCTCCCAGACTGTATTTCATAACACTTTATTCAGGGACAGCTATTGAGATTCCAAGCCCAGAAGCAGCTTCAGATACCTGCCATGTAGGAGCAAAGCAGGGAAGCAAGCAAAGCACAGCCAGATGCTGATATTTTTCTTTTGTTACTCCCCCAGTGGGAAGGAACTGCAGGAAGGGCTGCAACACCAGATTTACAGGTGGTAACAGTCAGTCCTGCACCACTGAGTAGCTTATACTTTGCAAACCTTATATTTTTCCAGGCAGGAAATAAGTGTTTATTTAATATTAAAAGGCTTGGGACTGTTGTTCTTTACAACATTGTTCTTGCTCATTGCCAGGGAAGACCCCAGAATACTCTACTGAGAAATCAAAATGCTGTTCTTACAGTTGCAATTACCATCACTGACTGTATACCAAGTTCTATTGGTGATGACATTTCTCCAGGCAAGGACTTTCTAACTGGTTATATTACTTAGATGTGTAGGTCCAGCAGTAATAATAATAATAGAATTGACTTAATTTGCAAGAAGTGTTCCCACAAGTGTTGGAATCTTGATCTTTTGTTTCATCTCGTAACACTCATGTAAGTTTCTCAGTTTTAAAATTGTTGAAATATTTAAATGGCAATTACTAGGACTAGTAACAAAACACCCTTAGGCCTCAGTGTGTACAGAAAGGGACCCCAGATAAGTGAGCACCTTGGTGGTATCGTGCACTAAGGTTTCCTTGGCTGTCCTTTGCAATGCCTGGAGCAACACACTCATTTATTTGAAACTTCCAAGTAAGGAGCTGTATATGAAGTCCTGTGCGATACAATCTCTGTTTCATGCAACATCACCATTTCTATCCATGCCTTCCAATATCTCCCTGACCTTTCAGTACTCTGAAGAGTAAATCCTCATTTCATAAGCATGTTTTGCTCAAATCACATTGTTTTTTAGGCCACAGGCAAGATGGATGAGAGCCAGTTTGTAGCTGTCACCAGCACCAATGCTGCCAAAATCTTTAATCTGTACCCAAGAAAAGGCCGGATTGCTGTAGGATCGGATGCTGATGTTGTTATTTGGGACCCTGATAAGGTGAAGACTATAACAGCCAAAAGCCATAAATCGGTAAGGGGGAAATGAAAACCAGCAAGAAAAAAGAAAGGTCACTGTTGCTTTTCAGCTGTTGACCTACATCTTGTGAACACCAATAGCACAGGATACAGAGGAGGGGACAGAGACAGTAACTGCCTGCTCCTGTTCTGAAATAGGTAAATGTTTCAGGACATGAGAGTACTGAAGTCCTGTGTTGGAAGCATTGGGATCAGGGAGGATTTCTTTTCTCTCTGCATACACCCTTGCATGATTTAATTTTTGCATGCTTGTGGCAGATCTATAAACAGGTGTGAATCAGCAGCTCTGCAGCTGAGGTTAATAACGCTGTGAGGATAAATTTAAAACCAGCTCATTTTTTTGCTTACCTAAAAAGCACCTGATGTTATAAATTGCATGATTAAATTAACAATATTCTAAACTATGATTAAATGATTTGATAATACAGCTCTAATCAGCTTCATGGATGGGATTTTCTGTTTAATTCCAGAGCTTTCCACATATTTCTCTGCCCTCAGTGCAGAGTACCAGTGACTGACAGTTGCTTTCATTTTGACTCGGACAGGTTTTATCTTATGTGTTGTCTATCTCAAAGTTGTTACCTTACTGCGCAGGGCTTTGTTCCTTTGTATTGGGGAATTCTTCCAAAAGTGGTTTTGAAAATCCAGTATAGCATTTTTATATTAAAAGGGCAAAAACATTTAGAAACCTTTGAAAAGTAAATTTAGGCAATTCAGTTTCTATTTCTCTGTCTTGGGATCTCTCTGTGTTTTCAAGAAAGTAATAACCACCTGCCCTGTCATTCCCATTTAGATTCAGGCTTTCCTGGGCTTTTCCAGACAGAAATACATGTGCTGGCCTCTTTGAAATTCGCTTACACAGTCACAGGACATGCGCAGTGGGACCACGTCCTCTGGGTATCCAGCAGCTGAGTCACAATTTTCCTTCATATTGGGGCTATCATACTTCTAAATGCTCTGGGTAGATACAGCAAATTTTCAAAAACAAGTGAAATCCTTGATGGTAGATGAAAACCAGAAAGGAAATGTCTCATCCAGGAAAATCTGATCAGAAAGATGCTTTAAAATACTTTCATATCAAAATGCATTGCTTTTCCTTCATACAAAACATTTTTATACACATCTTAATGGCAGTTGTCTAAAACTATGACTACCAGTGTACATATTATAAGTTACTAATTGAAAGAGGTCTTGCAGTGAATATGTTGGTTGATCCTCAGGCCATCGAGTACAACATCTTTGAAGGAATGGAGTGCCATGGTGCCCCACTCGTGGTCATAAGCCAAGGGAAGATTGTATATGAAGATGGAAATCTGCACGTAAATAAGGGAATGGGCCGCTTCATCCCTCGCAAACCTTTCCCTGAATATCTTTACCAGCGCATCAAAATCAGGAATAAGGTAATGTCAGATCCTGTTTAATCTTCTTTGTAGCCAAACCCTCTTGGAAGCACAGTAGCACATGTTTTAATGTTGTTGTGCTATTATGAGTCCGTATCAGATAGACTTTATGTGACTTGCTCAAAAAATGACAGCGTTGCGGTTGTGAACTCATCTAGCTTAGTATTAACACTGTGAGCTTCAGCAGGTAGAAGATAAAACTGCCAGTTGGCATAATTGCCTCACATCCAGCAATGCCTTATGTCAAGGCTTTTGAAGAGAGGTGGACTAGTGATAGAATTTACTTTCAGTTAAAATTCAGGAAAAGAGCAAGCCTCTTGTGAGGGAGGGTTAGGCAGAATAAAAACAGAATTTTAAGTTGCATACTGAACTGCTACACTGCAGAGAGAAAAAGCATGTCAGCCAGAGATTCTCATTATATTGGGCATTTCTGAACTGTTGCTGGTGCATTTGCTGAGCTGTGTATTAGCAGCATTAATGTAACAGAAAACTTTTCTCTTTTAATCTTTCTAATAAAAAGCTTGGGAAATTATGAAGATTAAGACTGTATCACCTCTGGTTTTGAATTATATCAGTGCTTATCTGTTGAAAACCAATTGGCTGGGTACTAGTTTGGAGTTATTTGGAAATTGCTTCTTGTCACTGAGCAAGAAAGTCACTGTGCAAGCACAGGTAATGAGAAAAATGGAATAAACCTCATATTTTCTTCAGCCAAGCATATAGCATAGGCTGAGTGAGACTGGCAGCTGAGATTAAGCCTATGAGCAGGTTGATAGTTTTTACTTTTCATCGTTTATTATACAAATTCTGTCAAGCTGCAGAAGAAAAGCCTGCACTTCTTAGAAGAAAAGGCACAGTAAAAAGCAAATACAGGTGCAAAGCTTTTGCAAAATACCAATCAGTGTTGCATTTTTTTTTTTTACATTATCCATGTAGATGATACAGGCCCTCTCTTCATACTTGCTGTTAAGGGCTTCAGTGCCTGGGAGTGCCATATAAATTAGTGACAAAGTCATCAAAATAGTGAAAGCAGCACTTTAGAAACCAGTGCAACCGAGGAGTGTCTTGTAGCAGGAGTTTGAACAAAATTACCTGGGCTAAGTAATCTGTGTCTTGCAAGTGGGCCTGGATTTTGGGAGACCTTTGATACTTGGGCAAGGTCTGCAGACAAAGGGACTGATATTTTTGCTCCTGCAGCTCCCTCTGCTGCCTGCCGTGAGGGAGAGCATATCCATGCCCACATTTCTTTTCCCACTAGCAAATTTTATCCCCTGGAAATATTTAGAAAAACCCTTTGATGGTTGTATCAGCTGCCGTATGAACATGTCAGTGCACAACAGAGGAATATAGAAAAAACTTGTCAAGCAAGGGAGTGCAAAACTGAACTGGCACAGGTCGGCAGTATAAACTTATCCCTGGAGCAGGAACAGCAGTACGAATTAGTGCCTTTTGTGGGTCCCTGGAAGATGGATTCATTGCTGTGATTGGCAGCTGCTCTCTTCTGGGCATTAGTTTTGGTTCAGCCTGCAAGACAGTGGCTCTTCTGAGCCTGATGTCCCTGTCATCAAAAGCACTGATTGCTTTGAGAGCTGGATCAAACCCCTGTACATAGTGTCTTCCTATACAGTATTTTAATTTCACTTTTAACCTGTTGGGGAAATTCCTCTGAAACCATAATCTTGTAAGACACAGATTTCTGATCTTTTTGATGGGCTTTGCATTTTGCAATTCAATGGCTTCAGGCTCTTTCTGAAAACTGGAACTGTTCTTATTAAAATATTTCCTAGATTCCTATGATTTTAAGGCCAGTAGAGTTGTTTTGATTGTCTTTTCTAATATTCCTTGTAAGAACCATACAGGGAAAAAAATCTAGATACCTGAAACTGAAATCAGAGCTCAAATGACAGATGCTTTATTGGCAAATAGTGTAATATGGGTCCTCTGCCACAGTCCAGTGTATAATCGCTTTTCTAGTTGATGACAAGAAGTAGAAACTTTTGAAATGTAATTTTAAAATTGCCACTCCTTTTCAATGAGTTCTAATAAAGAGAATGAGATCTACGAAGGGGAGGAGCAGAGAAAATACAGGTAGGAGAGAAATTGCTGCAGTTGGTATAGTGGGTATCAGTTGTGCTACAACCCAGCTGTGACTCGGCAGCTGAGTGGAGAGAGAAGAGCTGATTGTGACTGATCTAATGTAAAATAAACAGGTCAGACCTGTTCTTTTGAATCCCACGTCTCCCCTCTGATTGTGAAGGAAGCCTGATAAGGAAATCTCTTGTAATTTTTATATATATAAAAATGGAGGGAGCATGCTTTACAATTTCCTTTATATATAAAACAAACTGCACTTCGCTTTTCTATATGAAGTACAGATGTGTTGCTAATTCAGCCAGTGCAGACTATAGCTCTGTGCTCACCACTCTCTGCCTACATTATCATTAGGCAGCATTATCTGAGCATTCAGTGTCTGGATTTTTACCCTCTCTTGTTCTAGGTGGGAGGACTGCAAGGAGTCTCCAGAGGAATGTATGATGGGCCTGTGTATGAAATCCCAGCTACGCCAAAATATGCAACTCCTGCACCCTCAACGAAATCCTCTCCTGCCAAAAACCAGCCCCCACCAATCAGAAATCTCCATCAATCCAATTTCAGCTTATCAGGTAAGTCAGCCTGACTAATGAAAAGCCATGAGTATGGATTACTGGTGATGATTTCAATTATAATTACTTCTTTAGTCAAATATAAAAGGATTGTATGTAGTCATATACATGTGTAGAATCCTGCTCTTATTTCTGGGGTGCCTTTCCAGCACCCTTCACTATCCCATTGGATTTCTCAACAGAGAGGTGGGACAGAAGTGACTTTAACAACTTATTGCTAAAATAACAAACAAGGCATCAGTCTCTCTCAGGCGAGAGATTTTAACAACACATTGTAAAAGTGGCGATTGTCCCAAGATGCAGTCTTACAAGACAATTTACAACTTTCTAGTCCAATGGGTAGTTAAAATGCAATCTATTTTGATTTAATGCCCAATCTTTGTAAAACTTTTTTACTGCACTGCAGTGATCTCTTGACCACTAACCTCTTAAGTCACGTATGCATTTCTATTGTACAGGTACACTTCTATTGTAACATCTAAATTCTTAACTTAAAGTTACCTTATTATACTTAAACCCTTCACTGTAAACACCCAAAGTGTGCTTCTGCTTATCACTATGAAAACACAGGTTTGTAACCCTCCTGCTTATGAGCCATAAATCACTGTTAATTAAGCCAGGCCGAGTTTTTTCCGGGGTTGTAAATAGAATCCTTCACTCACTGCAGGAGTTTTTGTTTCTCTGTATCCAACATACATGCATATACTTACTTATATATAAGTAGATACATGTTTTTATGCATTCATTCCCTAGGGATATTTTACATAGTGCCAAATATTCAAAATGTTTACAATCTGAAATTTTTCTCTGTGTCAATCTCTCAGTATTATTTACCTGGCCCATTGCAATTAGCTGAGGTCTCTGGTTGATGTGACTGTAGCCCCTTGGTGGTGTGCACAGCTGATGGGACTTGGGTCTGTTGCAACCCATGAGTTTCAGACATCTCACAGGCTGCATCACCAGCAACTGCTAGACATGGAAACCTCAGCTGTCCTTGTCCATGGTCAGGAACCATGTGCAGAAGTTGTTCATAAGCAGATTGGAGAATTTCTTATCCTCTGCTCTTGGTGCCCAAAACATTTTCCATGGTACATAGGAAACAGACTGGAAAATCATCCTTTGGGGTTGCTGGAAATAGTTCTTGTCATCTGAAGGCAATTACAAGTGTGTCAAATCCCTATTCTTCAAAAGTCTTCAGCCCCAGTGGTGCATAATGCATCCCTATGATGTTATGAAAGTCATTGGATTTTCTCCCTTGTGGGGGCTGATGGTGGAGTTTTCCTCCCTTACAGATCCTCTCTTTAGAAACTAAATGAAACCTGTGTAAGAAAGTCAAGGAGAGCAAATATTTAAAAAACCCCTCTAATGAGGTGAAGTATATTTTTGCCCATACACCTGGGGCCATGGTGAGCATATACAAATATATATGCAGCTATACAAAGCAAAAAAAGTGCTTAGAAATGTCGCATCTTAGTAATAAGCAATAATTGGGGTTTTTCATAAGCATCTGAAGCTGTAATTTCACAGTGCCCTGCTGGATCTGGGTACTACCAAGGCATCTAGTGCTACAAATTTAACCTGAATGATGCAAACACAAAATTAAGCAGAACCAGAGTCTAAGGTAACATTTTAAATGACCCTACACATTTATGGTAGTCTTACATTGCCTTTAGGAAGTTGAGTGTGATCAGGCAATATTTAGCCTGTCAGAAAGCTTGCTGTCCCTTTAAGCTTAACCTTTCAGCATTTAAAATGCAGTTTGACACGGGTGTGAGTTTACATCAGCTCAGTGCTCATTTCCTCACAGATTTATGAGTGCTAACATCACATTTACTGAACTGTTGTCCCGTGGACTCAGTAGGGATATATATTCTAAGTCAGTGAGGCGGCTTTGAAAAATCCACTCCACACATACGTGTTTTGGGGTATTTCTTGTGGTTGGTAATACTTTGTCTGGTCTGATCTCACAAAGGGAGCCCAGTCTGTAGGTTGTCATCAGCTCTTCTTCAAGTCAGTGGAAAACAATTCTCCAAGGAGGGTGAGCATCAGTCTGATCCTATTTAATTTAATCCCACATTTCTCATTGAAGACAGCTGGAGCTAGAATGTGCACAGAAGTGTGCCTTGAGGATCTGTTCAGCACTTCAGTCAGGCTCAAGAGAAACCAGCTGATGGTGGTGTGAAGGAAGCATAGCCAGGTAAAACCTCAGTACTGATGGTTTATTCCTTTTCACAGCTTTGTTTTCTCATTTGCTGTTGTTGCAGGAGCTCAGATTGATGACAACAACCCACGTCGTACTGGCCACCGCATCGTGGCACCTCCCGGCGGGCGCTCCAATATTACCAGTCTTGGCTGAAAAATTATGATGGATAAAACACAAGGATGAAGGATCATGGGAATAATGTCCATTCCCTTCAATATCTGTGTTATCGAGCCCACAGTTTTATTTGGTACTAATGGAAATAAAAACTGAAATGTCCTTTTTTTTTTTTTTTTTTTTTTTTTTTTTGTATAGGAAGAGGTGATAATAGTGTGGTGTGTTTGCTTGGAACTACTTGCCTCACAATTGTGCTTTCATGCCATAGTCACCTTAAAGCATGGTGCTTCCATTGCCCCTTTAGTGACTACAGGTTTTAGCTTTGTCTCGTAACTGAATGATGGTTCCTTTGCACCCTTTTGCTGTATTAGAGTAGTTAGTGCATGTTACTGAGTTATTTATGCAAGTTGCATTCTGTGAGTGAGTCCCTTTAGAACACATTGCCAACAATTAACTAGACACAATGCCAAGATTAATGTCTGTATTTGAGAAACACCACCAAAAACACTAATGAAGGAAGAAAATGGCCATCTGGAAAGTAAGCAGTAGAGTAGTATAGGCAGCTTCTGTTTAATCTTTAATTTATTATAAACCCAAGAAGCACTTCTCTCAAGACACAGAAACTCATCGGGACACGTAATGACAAATGGTCTCCGTAGCACCTGTCTGTTCCCACTCGTTACATTCCAAGTCTGTGTCCTTCTTGTTTCCATTTTAGACAGAGCCATAATTTTTACATAGCAATGCCATTGCCATCCCTGCAGGCATTTCTCCACCTGGGCAGTAGTGCTCTCCTTCTGCATGAGATTTTTGGTACTTACAGATAATCCAAGTTGCTGTCGGATTTTTAAAGTTTTTTGTACAAATTTTTTCCTTTGTAATCACATGCATTTTTACTTACTCTACCGTATCAAGATCTACTAGTCGTGGTTCAATTTCTGAATTCAAAGCTTGTGAAATAAAGGAAATTAATTGATGGGTAAGCATCTTCCTCTGCTTTCCAGTGCTGTTACTCAATGATTCAAAATTTGGAATGGAGGAACTCAAGAGAAATTGTCTCTCAGGTTGACATCATGCAATAGAAGGAACCTCCTTAGACCACAAGTGTTGTTAAGTGTATAGGTATGCATATGCATACTATAGCGTGATACAGTATGCCTTACTAAACAGAGTAAATAAATGTGCTTACTAAAAATTGTACTTATTGACTAACATACACTTACTAATGGTTGGATTCAATCTTAGAGGTCTTTTCCAACCTTAACAAGTCTGTGATTCTGTGACATTGCAGCTGCCTCAGTTTTGCCCAAATGAGACACAAATTAACTTCCTCCCAAAGACCTTTTAGGTCTACATCTTTTTTGCCTGAAGTGGTAACTCATTGCCATCATCTTCATCTTTAGTACAGAACCAGTACCCAGTACTGTAGTTTGACCTGAGCTATATTTGACTTCATTCTGGTTTTCTCTGCTGACTCATCTGAGACAGTGTCCAGGCATGGCAGGAACAGAACATGCTGCAGGTAAGGTGAGGGAAGTGGACTTGAATTCTCTGAGACTGAAGGAAGTATTTCTCATTGTCTTCTGACCCTCTCACAAACTATGTAAAGGAACCTTATTTCCTGTCACTTTTTGCTTGTTCTGATGGTGTTGCAGATGCTGTGGGAGGAGGTGTGGGCTGCAGTGGAAGTGGGATGCTATGAGATTAAGCAGGTCAGCAAACACCTCCCCTTGTGCTTCTTTGCCTTTATCCACACTACAAAGCTGCAGCAGCAAAGGCCTTGCAGCAGAGGGTTGCCACTGGAGTGGTTTTACCAGCTGCACTGCTTGACCACTGAGCACCCATCCATCCCACCCATGCAGGAGTGACTTGGCACAGCCCACATGGTACACACCAGGTGCATGTGGGGTGTAACAGTTTTGGGAAGCAGCCCACCTGAAGCCTGTCATTCTGAAGGCAGTATGTTGTCACCTCCAGCTTGCCTGGGAAAGGAACTGCTGTCCTGGAAAAATCCATTTTGGTCAGCTTGGTCTGAAACTTGGCAGCAGAGCTGGTTTGAAGAGACAGTTGGCTTTGAGCTGAACCAGTGCAGAAACACTGCAATGCAGTCTGCAGTGAACTGAATTGGTTGCTCCCAAAAAAAGAGGAAAAGAAAGCTTTTCATGAATAATCCCTTCTGCTAAGGATTCAAATTGAGAGTGCCCTCATCCTCAGGGTGGTTCAGATATTTTATATGATATGAATAAAAATAAATTGCTCACTTGGTGGTTCAGGTTTTTTTATAAGAAGTAAATAACACTAGCAGAGAAGCCTGAGGACAATGTGCCCTGGAACAACCTACAGCCTAGTAGGTAAGGCAATCCTGAAATGCCAAGTCTCCATCTGCCTTGTCCTGTTCCAACCCATTTGCTATGAGTGTTGACAGCCAGCAACAGTTGTGGTGATGTAACCCTGACAGTAGAAATACAGCTGGTTTGTGAAGCTATGCGGCAAACTTGGTAGCGTGAAAATGTAGAACTGCTGGTTACGATTTCCTTAGTGCTTTTCTTGCATGCTTTTGTGCAAGTAGCAATGGGTGCTCACCTCCAAATAAAACTTCCACTCAATGCATGAGGCTTGTCACACTTGAGGTAGCAGAAATGATAGTTGTGTAACTCATGTTGAGATTCCATTTTTCCTACACACTTAACAGCATCATAAACCAGAGAACCTTTTGCCTACAAGCTGGTCAAAGATCCACTGTTAACATGCATTTATTTTTTCACAGTGAAGTGTCTGTGAATAAATATGTGTGGGTGTTTTGAGAGGCATTTCATGGTTCAGTGCTCCTGTGTGAACAAAACTGTGCCTGTCAGGTCAATGTGACTCTCCTATGATGTCTTCAAGAAGAAATAGCCTGAGCCCCTGCAGCCTGGCTGCTGCTACCACGGCACTGCTGAGGGGCAGCCTGCAGGAAACCCATGGATCCTGGGCTGTGCCTCCTCAGGTGAGGTGAAGGATGTCTCACTTGGGTGGTTACTGTGCTTCCATCAGAGGGATGGCATGTGCCATTGCTCATGGAGGGCTAAACAAAGCAAGGTAAGGGCTGCTTCTCTTACCACCTGGAGGCTATTTCATAGCAATGTTCCTGCCCCTACATCACTAACCTGTTCTTAATAAAATGCTTCCAGTAAAGAAAATGTGGGTTAGCTGGTGATCCTGAGTGCATGCTGCAGAATAGGAAACTGCACTGGAGTTTGCTCCCTTGCAGGAACACCAAGCTGGGAGATGTGAACTTGGTGGGGAACTGCTGTTATGTCAACTACAGCTGGAAGCAGTGCAGAGCTTTCAGGCTTTCTGAATAGTCAAACTTCTAAAAATCTGGACCGGGCTATGACCTTTCAACACCTGATGTAGCTCTAATGATGTAAAACTGGCTCTTCCCTACTGCTCTTTGCAGTCTGCTTAAAATTATTCCCTATGACCAGCCTGGGAAATATCATTGTCAATCAAGTGACGTGGAAGGGAAAGCTGGATCCATGGATTGTTTTCTGAGCGTATTTTGGACCAGTTTGTCTTGTGCTACAGTTTGTCTGCTACCAAAGCAATGCAGTTACATGTTTAAATTCCAATGTTTGTAGCAAAGCCTGCTAATTATGATGCTAAGACTGTACTAAAACTGACAGCTATCCCAGCCTTTAAGTGTTTCTCTTGGCAATATATTGGTCTTTGTCCTCAAGAACTAAAATCTCAGACTAGACCAGTCAGATGACCACCTGCTCTGGGTTCCAGTAGCCAACAACACAAGCTTGAAAGAGTTCAGAAGAGCAAGCAAGCACATAATGCTAATCCTCCTCGGAGTGTTTACTTCATTTCCAGTGCTTTGGAATTTCTTGAGAAGCAGCAGCATCTCTGTAGCTCTCAGTGAATTTTTCTGCCATGCATTTGCCAAGGTGCTTTTAAATCCAAGTAAAATCCTGCCACTAATGGATTCCCGGAGCAAGGAATTGCACAGCTTAATGCACAATGGCAAAGTGTTGAACTAGTCCTCTTGGCACCAGCTAATTCTTGCCATTTAGACCTGGCATGGTTCTCAAAAACCTCACATGGCAACAGCCTTACAGATCCCAGGGAGTGGCAAGCAGAATTCACTGTAGTTTGCCATGATTTCATCTTGACATAAACATTTGTCCAAGGAAAACTCTTTAGGGTACAAAATATCTACACAGATATTCATCTATCAGTGCATCTAAATATACAATGACATTAATAACACTACATTTAAAAAAATATAAAAATTAAAAATATCACAAATCTGCATGATAGAGACAACTGCATAATTAGAACATCAGTCTGGAATAAGACTGATTTAATTTAAGTTGTATTTTAATCCTGTGTAATTGTCAAGGAGCTCTAGGTACAAAAAAATGCCTATGTTCATTCCAGGCTCAACAGAACATTGGATTCTGAATTTTTGATATTCTGGGTCAGGAAGTGCCCACAAATTAAGTGCTTGCAGCTGAATTTTCAACTCCCTTAAAAATTCAGGGATGTCTGAATGTACCATGCTCTGCTCCTTATTTCCTTCCCTCTGCACTTACTACTAAGCTATCAGTCCTTGTCCATTGACTCTTGGTAAAAAACTAAATCTCATTCATCTAAACAAACTGACTTTAGGATAGTTTTTCATCATGGCTGTGATGAACCTCGCACAAACTTTCCAGACAAATTTCAGTGATGGCAGTGAGGGCTGTTGGGAGGGGGTGTATGGGAGATGGAAAAATGTTACCCTGGATGTTTAAAAACAGGAGGAAAAAGGCACGAGATTTTTCCCTAAATTTCTGTAGTGTTTTTGATATGTACCTGTAAAGCATGGTCAAAGCCCCATGTTATCCTTTCCAGAATAGAGGGTGCTCTGTAGATCTACACTATAAAGCGAGTGTTTTGAGCTGTGACTGGTGCCTAGGTATCCCATTTTCCCCCTATTCTGAGTCTGTGATTCTGTAACATAACATAAAAGTTCAACAGCATTAACTGCAAAGCAACTGCTCTGAGCTTTGTTTCGCATTTTCTGCACTTGTTTCTTGGCCCAGTTAAACCCTGTCTTGTTGGGTATCTGCCTCACTGACAGGCAGTGATGGCAAGTGTCACACTATGCACATCTGCACATGACATTTAACAGGAACTCTGTGCATCCATGGAGAAACTCAAGGGGACTGAAGTCACTAATGGGAACAAGAGTAGCGGGTGTTCTGACAGGAGATTGCTACTGTGACTGTGGGAGAAAAGACAGGTCGGCAGAACCTCCATCCCAGGAAAGTCAGGCAGATGGAAGGCTGGGAGGTGCCCGCACCCGGACCTGGGGGGACTCGCGGGGATCGCACCGAGCACAGGGACCCTCCCCGGCTCCCTCCCGGAGCTCCCCGCCCGCCACTGCACCAGCGAGGGGATGGCAACACCGCGGGCTGCCCGGCAGAGGGCACTGCTGCCCTGCTTTTGGGACAATCCGAACTGTCTTCTTTTCCAACGGAGTAAAAAAGCCATTTCAGGCCGCTCTAGCCAACGCCGAGCCGCGGGGAGACCCCACGTGAGTAATTAGAAACCCACTCGGGTGATCAGAGGCCGCTCGGGTGGTTCTGCTGCACCCTGGGTGCGACAGGAGCCACTGCTGCGCTGAGGGGATTAGAGCATCACTGGCTCAGATGGTAACAGCTCCCTGAGCCATGAGTACAGAGCTCTGCAGAGTGAAACTACCAAAAAAAA